>JASDQU010099802.1:134523-178047 GCA_032191745.1 Picea mariana
CATTTTGGGCATGGAAATTAAAAGAGATCGAAAAAGGAGGAAACTCTAGTTAAATCAGAGAAAATATGTCGAGACAATATTGCAGAGGTTTAATATGCAGGAATGTAAACCGGTTAAGGTTCCTATTCCTGTTGATGCAAAGTTATCTGCGGATCAGTGTCCCAAGACACATGAAGAAGAGGAGGACATGTCTCGTGTTCCATATGCGAGTGCAGTCGGCAGTTTGATGTATGCAATGGTCTGTACTAGACCAGACATTGCACATGCAGTGGGAGTTTTGGTGAGAAGGTTGTTCATAGGATATAGGACCCTTGGATTGACACAACCATGTGGTCAAGGAGTCCATCTGGTTAAAGAGGTCATCTAGTTTAGTGAAACGATCGTCCAATTTATTGATTCGGGAATTTAGGGAAGCAATTTCTGAAGTAGTTTCTTTGACTCTATTGTCAAGGTTGGTCATAGTGTTGTCCAAGGCATTGATGTGGTTGTCAAGGTCTTGGTTGAGGGTGTGGGCCATTACGGAGGTAAGCAAGAAAAAATAGGGTTGTTTGGTCCATACAAAAGGGCTTATGAAATGGTGGTATCACAGTGCTCAATGCGAAAAAAGGAATCTAGCAAGTGAGGTCCCAAATAAGGGTGTCTGAAAGGGTGGGTGGGTTGGTCCACAAAAAAGGTTTATGAATAAGGGTTACTGCTACGATCAATGCAAAGAGAGGAATCCAATGGGAAGGTCCCAAATAAGGGTGTCGAGGAGGATGGGTGGATCCACAAACAAAAATAAAGGCTTATTAGTGAGGGGTACCACTGCGATCAATGCGACGAGAGGAATTGAGTGGGATAGGTCCCAAATGAGGGTGCCAATGTGACCACTATACTTTTGCCTGAATAATACTACAGTGACAAAATGCCTAACCAAGATGCAAGAAGCGAGGTTGCGCACACTGGATGTTCAAAACTTCCACTATGTTTTTGTTATCTTATGTTCCGACAACAAGGGTTAAGATGTCTTAGGGTTCCTACAAACAAATGATTTCCCTTTGCTATAGCTCTCTAATATATATCGACGGGGTCCAACAATAGTACTCGACCCAATATCTCAGGACTCCAAACTAAGGAGGCCCAATCGTACCCTTAGTTGTACTACCCAATTACCCAAGTACGCGAGAGTAATCTTTCCAAGTGTTATTCTCGATGCTACTATAGCAATCAGGGGGTCGATTGACTGCTCTACAGCTAGTTTCAGGATACCTATGGGACTCCCTATATACCCGAGGGCACGTGAAAGTGAATGCTCATGTACAGGTGTTGTCTAATGTGTTACTACTCGAAAGGGTACCAACAAGGGTTACACAATTTTCCAACCAAGTGAAACCAAGTGTATCTCCTACATGTATTCTTCCTCAACTGCAGTTTTACCCGTCGAACAATGGATCATTGTGCTTTAAAGACGCTAACACACATCTCTAGCCTGGGAAAAAAAATTCTAAAAATCTGTAGAGGAAAGACCTTTGATACCACTTGTAAGGTACCAAAAGGAAATATGCAGAGCAGTAGCAGGATTATTACCAAAATTAGTTAACAAAAAGAGACAAAACAATAAGCACAATGACAATATAGATCCAAATGTTGATACCTTTATTATCTTGAGAGCAAGGTTCACATGTCTCTTCGAGGGAGCAACCTTCAACAAAGAAGAGCTCTAGTAAAAATGATTTACAATACCACATTTTTCATTTTCTCTACCCCTATTTATATTATTTGTCTTCTAGAGAACATTCTATAAGCGAAACCTTCTAGCAAATCTTCTTACATTAGATATGTTCACATTATTACATATGCCTTATTTACTAATGACGACATTTATTACATAAAAAAACATATTATTCTATTTACTTGAGGGGTTAGAGAAGTTAGGACCCTAACCAAGAGTCATGGTTCTCCTTACAACTATGTACCTCTTTGTTCTACCTCATAGTGTTGTTTGTTCTACTTTGGGGTATATGTAATTGCATGCTTCCAAACACCACAAGCTTGTATCGTGATTATGTCTAAGATACCACAAATTGGCCTTACTCTTGACCCATAGAAAGCCATTCTACATCTTCCTTAGGGTTGACTGCTTGCTTTTTGCTGGTTCTTCATCTTCACGGAATCAATAATAGAGATTCAATTCTTCAAATCAAGTTGGTTATGTGAACACTTTTCTGTGAAATGTTGTAATTTTAACAACGATCTGTTGTTCGTGTCTTTTGACAAACACTTAGCTAAAAAGAAAAAATTCAACCCACTACTAAATAGTACTCAAACCCAATAATCTGTAATAATTTATTAATTTATTGTTGAAGTTGAGTCCTTTGTTGGACGTGAATTTACCTAATAATATATTGTCCTTGCAAAACATTTTTCCACTTATCTCAAAATTTTATGTTGTTGACTGCAATAAATGATGGCTACTGACGAAACAAGAAATTGAAATTCCTTTCATGAATGAACTGAAAGAGCACTGAGTTCAAACTTTGTTAACTTTGGGCCAGTATCACAACCTACAGCTGCACTGCCTTTCTTTGCATTTTCAGAATGATGAAACATCAGTAGTAAACTTCTTTGATGGGACCATTAACAATTTGATTTGTCCCCGCAAGACAGTAAATTTATTTATAAATCAGCTATTAAAGATGGATATCAGAGACGAACTTCTTTGATAGTGTAATCATTAATCAAATGTTTTTTTCTGTCAGAAAAAAGTACAATCACTGGAATAGACTCCCGGCTCTCATCATGAGGGTACTTATAGTTGACTCTCCCTAAAAGGCAATTATGTTCAAACTTCTGAAACGCCGAATGGCTAAGGCTCATCAAGGAACAACAAACCACTATAGGTACATCGAATAGTAGGAAAATATGTTCTACAATGTAGAATAACCACAAGATGATCATGCCTAACTAATAGTTGGCTCTCCCTAAAGGGCAGTTATATTAAGCCTCCTGAAATTCTGAATGGCTTATGGCTCATCAAAATACTGCAAACCACTATATGTACATAGAATGGTAGAAAATTCCGATCAATGTAGAATAACATGGTTATGCTAAACAGCTTACTTCGCTAAAATATTATTTTCTTATAGGATCAGTTGATCAAGAAATTTTGGTTTAATAAGAAAACCCATACTGCCATGTACTTCTACTTGTTTGCATTATGGATGTTGACCATACCAGGGGGCAACCATGCTTACATATCACCAACCGATATCTCAATTTATTCTTCAGACATGAAAACCCTTCTCTTGAGACCTGTTCATTTTAGGCTACATTTGTGACACCAACATGCAGGGTTTTGAAGACCTTTTACCATGGTGTTTCTTAAAATCCTTGTATGTAAAACTTGTGCCAGAAGTCAAGGTGAGCATTCATCTGTACAAGTGTTATAATACCAACAAACATGCCAGGAGGGCTGGCAATACCAATGACCAATATTCTCAATCTGCATCTAACTGAGTTAGTTGAGATGTATTTCAATAAGGGCCTCCTGAACTTAGACAAAATTTACTTTGTTGGTGTAGAACAGGCTGAGCGACTGATGGGGCGTTGAAGCAATTTATTGGGTGAAGATGTTTTTCCTTTTGCTGCAAGACGCTTCCTTAATTCTTCTGCAATAAAACATTAAAGGGAGAGATAAGTTAAGTTTGAGTTGATTAATAAAACACAGTAGCATATTCCCAAAATTATGCAAGGGATCATAACATGGCAGGCATTAAAACAGGCACACTAGCTCAATTAAACTGACCAAAAAACAAAGGGATCCATTTAAAAGAAGAAGCATCAACAAAAGTATACAGGGTTTCTGCCCCTTATCCAGCATATGGATATCATTTCTTCAGAATACATTTCTCTGCAGAAGCTTTATTAGAAAAGTCCGCGAGGCAAAATGCTTACCTCGTCCTCTCTCAAGCTCTTGATCAAGTTCCTCCTTCCATTTCCTTTGCCGTTCAGAAGAGCTTAACCTACAACAACAAAAGAAGCAGAAGAAATTGACATAATTCAATCAGATGATCACAGTTGACCATTGTATAGTTTTTGGATATACACAAAGGGACTTAAAACCAAAACCAACTAGATGTTTCTTAATAATGCAGGTTTCATACTGCGTTCATGATTCTAAAATTCTAGCTGTGCAACATACCTGGGGCTTGCTGATCCTTGCAGAGTTTCTTGCCGAAGTCCTCTTGATTGATTTACCTTAGGAGATGTAACCTCGGCTAGTGGGGTGCAATCAAAACTAGGTGAACCTCCTGCTGGACTACCTGCGCTTATACTTGCCTCACTATCATGGTTATTCATGGCAAGTGATGGCCCGCCACTAACTTTACTAGGAGATTTAGATTTGGTCAGGATTGGAGTAGAAACACTACTATCAATATCATGTTCTCCACTTGGAGTAGCATTAATGGTGTTGTAAAATTCCTCATACAGAGGGGTTTGCAATCTCTTCAATTCTAATGCCTGTTAAATGTAAAAGAAGTTTTAAAATATATAGTTGTCAATTATCAATTCAATTGCTTTGATCGAAAATGAGCAGCAAATTCAAATGCGTAGTTACAGTAAAAAGCCCAATACCTTTTCATCCAGGAAGGCTTTAATCTTAGATTCTGTCACCTCATCATCATCATCATATTGTGTTAAGTCATATTGGAAGCTGAAATCATCCACCTCTTTTTCAGCTATATCATGATGACCAGATGGCTCTAGCAAGCCATAATGAGCCTCTTTTGAGGCCATGCCAACCCCACTTTCATTCAGTTTTGATCCCCAGAGATCTTCCTTAGTTGATGGCTCACACATAGGATTGAAGCTCTGAAATAAGAGAAGAGAAAATGAGTACAGTTGCACCTTAATATCTAGGAGACTTATTATGTTCACAAAAAATAGCATTATATAATGTGGGCAGTATGAATAATAAACAAACATCAACAGAGCAACCTATTTAGATAAATTGTCATCGTCAAGTACTTCAATATCTAAACTTTTGTTCAGGTCGGTCCTCACAATTCTACAAATGATGTGAAAATGACTAACAGTAAAAGCAATCTGTCTAGAAGAAAAGTAATAGTCACAGAAGAAGATAACAAAAATGTAAATGATGACCTATCAACAATTTAGATCTTGTTGCACTTCTCAAAGAATTCCAATAAAATCAAGCCAAAGAAAATTGGACTACACTGAACTCACTTTCAACCCATTCTTAAAATACCTCAGGATGTATATCATGTAAATTGTGAGTACTTGACATAATATCTTCTGGCAAAAAATACATAATCCATTGGAAACATATATAAAGCAGTACAAACTGGCTCCAGTGATGATTATGGAAAGAATAATATTAATGGAGCAATGATTTCTGATGCCTAGCTGACATGTTATTGTCAGATATTAATACTGATACTGATCACGGCAATTGCAATACTACTGAAACAACCTTAGGACCATATTTTGCACTACTTACAAAATTAAGGTAAGTTCCTTAGAGAATATATGGTCATTTCCCATTTCATCACTTCTTGTTTTCTGTTAAGGTTTAAGTCAGGTAATGCTTGATTAAATTATAGTACCCTCACAAGATACCATAGGAAATTAATTAGCCTTGCTTTAATTTACTCTCTTCAAGCTGTGTCAATTTGACTTAGTCAAAAATATCATCCTGTATGAAATATCTATTAGTTAAATAAACCTATTTAATCCATCAGAGCCGAATCTTGCTGATGGATTAATATCTACACACGTTTCAATAAACTTTTGTCCATCCTGTAATACAGATTGTGACAATAGCATCAAAAAAAAAAACATTAATACCATACTAAATCAACATCAGTAAATTATGTCGTTCTGACCATCAAAACTTACTGAACAATTCATGTCCCCACACAAGACAACTCTAAGGCCTTAGAGATGTTATGACAAACACAGATATTAACACCGAGTGTCCCAAGAATAAAAAACTAAAACCAACCTTGGTAAAGCAATCTCCTCTGATAGAATCGAGTCTTACTGAACAATTCAAGTCCTCCACACTTGTGTTATTCCATATACCCTTGCTCGTATTTGGCTCCCAAATAGATTTCAAATTTCCCTGCTTTTCTGAGAATTCTCCTTCGAGAGATGAATACCTGACACTACCAAGATTTGGCATATCTTGCATGCTACTCTCCATACTTGGTATAGCACTAATCATACAGCTGCATTTGAAAAAATTAAATACAACTGAGTTTTGAATTCATGAGTATGGGTGCTAAGCAGCATAAAACCACCAATCCATTAAAAAATGTAAATATTAAAATGTCTATTAAAGATTCAGAAGGTTTAATGAATCCACCATCCATTACTTCCTGCTAATAGAAAAGAACAAAATTAAAAAAATAAAGCATTACATTACAGTCTTGATAACATCAAGAACGACGTAAACTACCCAGAGCTAGGAGCTAACTCTGACATGTTGGCTTTTCTGGCCTATGCTGGGTGGAAAATCAAAGTTATCGGACTCCGATTCAGATCGGACTCACTGAGACCTTCAACTAGGAGTGGACTTGATACTCAGCCTTTGACTTGGTGTCAACTCGACAAAATTAGAAAGTACATAAAATATTTAAAATATAAGACTATATATATATATATCAGACTCAGATCAGACTCCTTAGACCTTCAACTAGGAGTGTGAACTTGGGGTACTCAGCCTTTGACTTGGTGTCAACTAGACAAAATTAAAAAGTACATAAAATATCAGAAATATCAATGTAAATAAAATCATTTACACACCAAATATGCAAGTTGGCTAATTTATATAGCACGCAAAGGTACAAAATAGGCAAATATCGCATCAAGATACATATCTAAGATGCATAAAATTAAAGTTCTGAAAAAGTAATCAATATACTGGGACATAATACATAAACAATGAGGCTCTAAATGGTCTCTGGAGTTCAAAAATCATCAAACTATAATCTAATCAATTTCCCTCTGAAATCAGATCCAAGTCAGTGCCATTCAACACCAAATCGTCTACAACCACTGCCAAGCAAAGTATTTTCAACAACAAAGAGTCTAGACTCCAAAACCAAAGTTATTGGACTCAGACTCAGATCAGACTCCTGAGACCTTCAACTAGGAGTGGACTTGGTACTCAGCCTTTAACTCGGTGTCAACGAGACAAAATTAAAAAGTACACAAAATATCAAAAATATCAATGTATATAAAATCATTTACACACCAAATATGGAAGTTGGCTAATTTATATAGCATGCAAAGGGACAAAATAGGCAAATATCGCATCAAGATACATATCTAAGATGCATAAAATTCAATTTCTGAAAAAGTAATTGATATACTGGGACATAATACATAAACAATGAGGCTCTAAATGGTCTCTGGAGTCCAAAAATCATCCAACTATAATCTAATCGATTCCCCTCTGAAACCAGCTCCAAGTCAGTGCCAATCAACACCAAATTGTCTACAACCACTGCCAAGCAAAGTATTTTCAACACTAAAGAGTCTAGACTCCAAACAGTCCAAATGAGAAGTTGATTGCAGTAAGAAAGGTGGGGGGGGTCTAATTATAAGGCATGATTAAGGTTTAGATAGATAAGGCTTTCAGTTATTTTCCCAACCTTAGGCCGTCCCTGCAGAGTGACACGCCATCACCTGATACGGACTTGGCCAAGCTAGTCACTCTTTTTGGGTCTGACTAGGCCCAGCCAGACCAAGTTGGCTGCTTCATGAGCCAGACCAGATTTACCCAAAAAGCAGTCTAACTTGCTCAAGTCTGCTTGACTCACCGAAGTCTGATAACACTAGGGGAAACCATTATAGTCAGCTCTCAACTGTAACACTTTATGTAAACCAAATGGATTTTAATGTAAATATAGGCAGCACCCCCTCACCCAAAAAAGATCAAGAATAAGAAAAAGAAACATTAATGTGACGGTTCTTCCTAGATGACCAGAAAATGCCTTAAAAATGTGTTACATTCATTTCTGTAAATCTGATATAAGTTCTACTAGCATGAAGAATTTAAGAAAGTCCACTTACGAATCCCTGATATCTGCACCTGATTTTCTAAGAGACTTGATAGAGTGATCCTGAATTCCAAGAAGAAGAAAAAATCAATCAAAATAGCAATGATTCATTGTTTCTCTCATCCTCTCTGCTCAAAAACATATAGTAGTATATGTAATGAAAACAGACTCTTCTGGAGCTTTTTCATGGTATATCATCTTGAATATTTTGTTTGCCTTTAGGATCTTTTTTAATCACTGGTATGGCTTTCTTATAAAAGAGAAGTAAAACTGAAAAGGAAATAAAACAAGTGACTACGGACCAAATTAGAGGATCGAACCAGAGGGTGTAAGTCTGTGTAGCCCCCAGTAAGAAAAGGATGCTGCAAAATCCAAAATAGCTCTAATATTAAAAATCTCTGGTAATGCAAATGCAGTAATCAATCAGTTAGAATTTAACTTGAAAACCAAAGAGGAATACCTGAAGTAACTGGGTTGCAGTAGGTCTTAGATTTGGTTCCCTACAATGGATACATACAGAAGATTGTTCATGGCATTTCCCAAAATTGGAAATTCATCTAAAAAGAAAACTCAAGCACTTACAAAAAATCTGTGTGAAATCTAAAAACATATATCTAATGATGTGTATTGAGCATTAAAACAAAATATCACTGGTTTTTAATCATTGGTAAACATACTTTTCTAAGCATTTCAGTAAAAAATCTTTTGCTGGTGGTGAAAGATGATCTGGAATTGGGGGATGTGACTTTGTTGTCCCGATGTGAAATAAAGCAGCCACCTATAAAGCAACACATTGACGTTAGTAATGCCCATACTGAATTAAAAAGATAAGAAAGAAATACAAGTAAAGAACACAAAACTCTGGAAGATGGAAAAACAACTGCCAAGCATGCTTGACTGTCAGAGTAAAAAATTTGTGGCAAGAAAAAGAAAAAGTAGAATATAAATAACTTTCAAAGGTACAATTTGGATTCCTAGAAGGCAGGCAGATACATAAGCTATTGGGTGTGCAAAGGAAACCCTGCACAGAATAAAGAACAGGAAAAAAGTCTTTTGTCCTCAAAATAGACTTATCCAAGGCCTATGATAGGATGAGCTGGCTTCATCTGAGACTTCTTACGCTTACACGTTCTGACAGTACATTAATAAACTGGAAGGAAGAGTGCTATTCTACAGTGTGCTTTTCATTTCTCGTAAACAGAGCTGCCGGATCGTTTTTCAATCCGACAAGAGGGCTAAGACAGGGGTGCCCTCTTTTGCCCCTTCTATTTCTTCTAGTGGCAGAAAGCCTAAGCAGATCTATAAGGGCAGAGAAACAGAATGGGAATCTAGAGGGAGTACAGGTGGCAGACGGTACAGGTTTTGACAATACATTGATAAACTGGAAGGAAGAGTGCTATTCAACTGTGTGCTTTTCATTTCTCATAAACAGAGCTGCCTGATCGTTTTTCAATCCGACAAGAGGGCTAAGACAGGGGTGCCCTCTTTTCCCTCTTCTATTTCTTCTAGTGGCAGAAGGCCTAAGCAGATATATAAGGGCAGAGAAACACAATGGGAATCTAAAGGGAGTACAGGTGGCAGACAGTATAGAGGTAACTCATGCCCTTTTTGTAGATGATATCCTCATTTATTGGAATGGTTCTGTAAAAGAGGCCAAGACATATGAATGATTCTTGAGAGTTTTCAGTTCAGCTACGGGAATGGAGGTAAATCAGAGGAAATCAAAGATCTTTTTCTCCTTAGTGAATCGAGGAAAGGTTGGGATGATAAGAAACCTTCTTCCCTTCGAGGCTGCTGCACCTTTTGACTCAACATTTTGATACTTGGGTTTTCAGCTTAAGCCAAAGGACTATAGGATCAATAACTGGCAGTGGCTCATGGACAAAATGAAGTAATTGAATAACGGTGTAACAGGTGGCTTTTGATTGCAGGTAGATTGATCCTCTTGAAGAGTGTCCTGGAAGCAATCCCTGTCAATTTGATGTCCCTCGCTTATCTTCCAGAGATGATAATCACAAAATTAGGAATACTTGTTTCTGGTTCCTATGGTGTGGGAACAAGGAGTCAAATGGCATTCACTTGACAAGATGGGAAAGTCTGTCCACCCACAAATCAATAGATAGGTGGAATTTGAAGAAGCTGTTTTACTTCTCTAAAGCACTTGCAGCCAAAGGGGTTTGGTGTTTGATCTCGGAACAGGGCTGATTGCAGAGCATTCTGCAGAGGAAATACATTTTTCCTCTTCATTTTATGGATTGGATCAGATCTCGAAAGAAACGCTTCACAAGTGACTCCTTATTCTGGAGAGCTTTCATCTTGGCCAATAACGTGGTAGACAAGCACCTGTGCTGGAGCCTGGGAAATAGAGAATGGAAGGTCGGTGTTGGTGTGGGAGAAAGTTTCCAAATGACCGAGGCAAGGGAGTCTTTACACCAGAAAACATTCATCATATTGCAGATGCACATAAAGAATCAAATCAATCTGTTCTGCACTCAGGTTGGTATACAGCAGAGGATCTCAGACTGGTAGGAAACTTCATTCTGTGGTGGTCAGACTACAGATCACAGCTAGTAATTACCATCATAAGACTAACTGATTCCGCAGATATGCTGAGATGGGGAGCAAACAAAGACTTGGGGAAATATTCAATACATCTTGGCTACAAAGTCACCTTCCTTCAGAATCAGACAGAAGACATTAAGCAGTAGTGGAAGACAACTTGGAAGGAAAAGTCTCCACCAAAATCCAAAATTCTTATGTGGCTGTTATCACACAACAAGATTTTGACATGGGACAACCTTCAAAGGCTGGGAGGCTTGGGCCAGGGAAGTGCTTCGTCTTCTCAGAACATCTAAAGTCAGTAAGCCATCTATTCCTCCACTGCCATTTTCCAAGAGAGGTCTGGAGTTAAGTTCAGGGATCCAATAGAGTGATTAAAGACTGGTTTGGTGCAAACTTGGAAGAAAATGTTCAATCTTGGTTTCAGGCTATGCGAAGAAACTAAATAGACGATAAAGTTGGGATCCAATTTTTGCTGATCTTCCAACCATGAGGCTATTAGGTCTCCTTTCAATCTCTATAGCTTCCCTAAATTTTCTATCAAAATGATGGTCCACTTTGGCTAAAATCTTGGCCTTATTAATGCAAATATGCTGCTTAGTTTTTGTCGGAGTGCTTAGTTTTGGCCTCATTGTGTTTAACATCAACAGCATGCTCCTAGATTGTAATCTTCACAGAGCAACCAATTTCACCCACATAAGGTTTTCCACGTGAGCATGGGATCATGTAGGCACCTCAATGATTTGTAGGATCAACTGGGTCTTTAACGGATTTTAGGGAGTTCCTAATTGTGGATAAGGGTATGAATGGTGTCCCAATGTTTTTCTTTTTTAGGACCTTAGCAATCTTGTTCGTGGACCCTTGAATGTAGGGCAAGAAGACCTTGCACACCTCTTCAATATTTTGAAAACCCTTGACTCCTTGATGTTTATTATAACCATTATTCTTAAAAACCTCTAAGAGATGGCTTTTTTCTTCTTCCAAATGATCATTTGAGATTCTAAGAGCTCTAGTAGCTAGAGCATTGAGAACACTTAGTTTTTGAGCCGGATGGTGGTGAGATTTAGCATGAAGGTATTCCTCAATGTGGGTTTTTTTCTGTAAACTTAGTGCACCATAGACCCATCTGGTTTATTAGTAACACGGACATCCAAAAAGGGAAGGCTACCATCAACCTCCATCTCCATGGTTAATTTTATGTACTTTGATTGGTTGTTGAGGTGGTCAACAAATTTGTCCAAGTTTTCAAGCCCATGGGGCTAGATGACAAATGTATCATCAATGAATCTAATCCACAACTTTTGTTTTAGAGGAGAGGAAGCAAGGACTTTGTTTTCAAAATTTTCGATAAACAAATTGTCTACAACTGGGAAGAGTGGAGATCCCATAGCTACCCCACAAGTTTGTTGATATATTTCTCCTTGAAAACTAAAAAATGTGGATTTCAAACAAATCTCTACTAACCTCGCAACTTCCTCGTCTGTAATCTTATTGATAACCTCCATTGCTTCATTGATAGGAATCTTTGTGAAGAGGGAGACTACATCAAAGCTCACAAGTATGTCATTTGCATCAAGATTGATTGTTCTTAATCATATTGACAAAAAATGTAGAGTCTTTAACAAAGGCACCGGTATTGCCTACCAAAGGCTTGAGTTTACGAGCTAAGTGCTTAGCAAGTTGATAAGTTGGTCCTCCTAATGTATTAGTTCTAAGTTAACTATGGGTCTAAAGGGAGCACCTTCCTTATGAATTTGGGAAAGGCCATAAATCCTAGGGGTAGAAGGACAACTAATAATGAATTTCTTGTTACTAATTTTAATAGCACTGCATACCTCTTTTGAAATCTTATTAAGGGGATTCTTATTGAGTTTCTTATAACTTCCACTATTGTTTAGGTGGTCCATCATTTTATCAATATAGTCAATTTTGTTCGTGATGACAACCGCACCTGCACCTCCCTTATCTGCTTTTAGCACCACAATGGCGTCGTTATTGTTAAGCACTTTAAGAGCAAGGTGTTGCTTCTCGGTAATGTTACTCCTTAGTGACTTTGCTCTTCGAAGAATAATCGAGTAATCTTGTCGAATTTCTTCCTTAATAGCCTCTGAAATGTGGCTAAAAGTGGTCCCTAGAAGAGAGCAACCTCATAAAGCATCTGATTTATTTTCAATGTCGTATTTTGAGGTTTCCTTGTTATAAACCCAAGTTTACTTTAGATTTATAAACCCATGTTAATTAGAAGTTTTTGCCATCTATTATTTTTGTACAAATCAAATTCGAATTTGAGTGGGAATTCTGTCAATTTGAATTGATAGCCAAATTCCCATATGGAGGGCCCGATTCATCCACCAAATTCCTTGATCCAAAATGGATCCAGGAAGGCCAAAATTTCAAAGTTCTCAGAATCGAACGAAACTAGCGCCATTGCATAGGGCTCGTCGTGTCGATTCCGGCAATATGTTTTTTTTTCGAAAATGGACACCATATGGCAAAGTTATCGCGTCTGAAAATTTTCCCAAACAAGCAAAAAAAGGTCAACAGTCAACAGTCAGAGGCCGTACTGCTGACGTCTACAATACGTCAGCATGATGTGGCCGATGACGTCATGATGAGTCAACATGTTGACACGACAGCACCAAGAGGTGACACGTGTCAGGCAGATTTGGCGTTTTTAAGGCTGAGCTGGCACAGTACGGATTCGACACGTGGACTGTACAGACGCTGACGTGGAAATCTGTACAATGATGTGGCAAGCTCAAGTCGTAACACCTAGCAGGGTACAGATGACACGTGGCAGGCTCTAGGCATGACGTGTGGTGTACGACAGTTGACTATGCAGGTTGACTAGACAGGGTGACTGTGCGTACGGGGCCAATCCAGAGGTGACACGTGGCCCAATCACAGGGCGCCACGTGGCACCCCAGATAAGGCCAATGTTGGCTAGGTCAAAAAAAAATTGTTGCACTCCGCGAGGATCAAACCCCTGACCTACCGAGCGACCAACAAACTAACCACAAAGCGCTGACTGACCGGGCTACGTTGTTGCTTGTTTATACAAATGGAAAAACATATATTTAAGTTGGTAGTTGGCGGAGACTTGGGCAGGGCTAGCCCGCCGACCAAGGCACGTTCATGTAACCGAGAGTCGAAGTCGAAGGGCAAGGATTCGGGGTATAGTGCCAGCACATGGCCACATGGCACTCACCATACGACCAAATGCAGAGTTCAAAAGGGGCGTGACATGACACCTGGGCTTAGCACATGGCCACATGGGCGCATATGACCAAGAGCCTACGAATAGAGGGGCACGTGCCCAAATATTTCCAAAATGTGGGTTTTAAACTATATTATTTGATTTTTTAATGATTTTCAGCCTGTTATAATGGAATTTTTGCCCATTTTTTACGATCTGGAACCCTTTTTGAGGCCAGATCTTGGGAGGAAGTTGGGAGGTGAACCCCAACTCAAAATCTATATAAACCAGAGGTTTTTGATAGTCCAAGGAGGTTCAGAACAGCGGAATGTTGAAGTTTTTGTTAAGCTTAAGCCATTTTTATGCAGGGAAACCATTGAGGAAGCGAACTTTGGAGGCCATTTTCAGGAGCTACGCTCAGCCTTTTTCAATGTCGTTGGTTATATTGGATTCTTGAGGTCGAGCAAAACATGGCCAGACTAGTTTGCAATCCATTTGATGTACTTCTGATGTATTTTTGAAGCATTGAAGATTAATAAGAAAGCCTCCCCCACTAAGACAAAGGCCCAAAGACATAGGCAAAAGGGTGAACTATGAAGCCAAACAAGCCAAAGAACTACAAGAAGATGACTCCTCATTTATTAATAGTGCAACACATTCTATATATCTTTTGAACATTTATATAAGGTATGATTTTTAATTTTTGTCTTCATAATACATACATATATATGAATGGTGGAAGATGATTATAGGTACAATGTCTAGGTGTATTTATACTTGTGAAGAGAGGTTACAATGAACAATCATGGCTCCTCATTCATTAATAGGTGATTAGTTAGGTATATGATAAGCCCCTCTCCCTTAATATGCTTTGTCCTCAAAGCATAGGAAGAGAGGGATTTTATTTTTTAATGGCTCTTGCCCATGAAGAGTCATCAACATGTAAGTTCTTCCTCTACGCTCGGGGTTTTGTATGTATTGATAGAATGCCTCTAGGCTCAAGAACAAGTTTTCCCTCTTCATCAAGCAATAGTAGCTTTGTTTCTATTGGACAATGATTTCCAAATATATTTTTAAAGCATAATCTATGGAAAACATCATGGACTCAACTTTTGTGAAGAAGGTTCAAAGCATAGGTAACCTTGCTTCTAGGGTCCAAAGAATTTAGGTACAAACTTGTTCTTCATACGTTGCTTAAGGAATAATTGTTTATAACATTGAAGACATAAAAAGACCCAATCACCTTCTCGAAACTCCGGTTCGGATCAATGACACTCAACTTGTTATTAAATCCTATTATGAGCCTCAGCGAAGTTTTCCTTTAATATGCATATAATCGTCTAAGATTCTTCTAAATAGTTTATGATAGTAAGCACATTGATGTCAAACTGTAAAAAGCTCCTTTAGTTTGGGGGAGTTCAAAACCATAAAAGGTTTTAAAAGGAGTTGTCCTAGCATAAGTATGGTATGTTGAGTTCACCACCACTTTGTCAAATGCAACCACTAAAACCACTTATTTCATTTATCAGTTGCAAAGCATCAAAGTTAATCTCCAACAGACTAGCTCATATATGTGATATACTTGTTTATTGACATAATTCCTTTCAAAAATTACCTTTAAACTTAAGGTTTCAATCACTTACAATAACTTTAAGTATACATTCTTAATAGACGCATCCACAATTTGCTTCATCATATCATTCTTGCTTGTAGCTGTAATGAAGGCACACATTTCGTAAGGCAATCAACCACAATGGATATTCAATCTTTCCTTTTGGAATCAATAATCCCCTTCAATGAAATCTCTTTCCACTTATGATTGGAAAATATGGAGAGGTTGTGACAATCTTGGATATGGAAGATTCGCCCTCTTAGTTCGTTGATATATGTCATATTCACTACATGTGTGTTTTTCATCTTTCATTCCTTTCCAAAAAGACAATTGTCAAACAATATTACAAGTGTTCTTGCAATTAACACTCTAGATTGATAATTAAATGCATCATCTTGTTCAATACTATTGGTGTGATGGTGCCTATATTACAACTTATCACAAGAAGAAACAAGTGAAGCTTCAACAAACTACTACCCTATTAATTGAATTGCCACATAAGAGGCATATGAATACAACTATCTATACAACCCAAGAGTCTTTGGTCTCTTCACCAATTCGCTAACTTTGGTGGGTTTCCTCCATGCCAACTATTCATCGCATACTCACTTATGACATATTCCTTACACCTCTTACATATGACATATTCTCGCACACGTCTTACACCTTATGACATATGACATCATTGATTCCTCTACATGACATATCAACATCATGTAAAATACATCTCTTAGGACTCATTAATCTACTAGGACTTAAATACACCTTTGTCACACAAATAAACTCCAAAGTGACCATAATACTAATGTGATATCATGACCATGTCAATTTATCATCATTCCAAACAACCCCCATAATGAACATTATTTTCTAATTGTCCTAATCAAATTAAAAGTGTTTTATGCACTCCCTCAAATACATGATCCATGGTTCAAGATTTGACAAGCATTCATTTCATCTAACCTACTTGCCATGGCACGAAACAAATCTCTTGCTCGCTTGTTCTAACAAATTCACTTTTAATCTATCGACTTTTAAATATGCCCTCTATATCATCAACTTAACACTAGATTTTGAATTATTGTGTGTGAGCATCTCTAATGCTAGTCCTTGGATCAGTCTAGTTTGAAATTGTATCATGCTAGTTCTTGGATCAGTCAAGAGTTTGAAACTCTCTCGTAGATCCTTATGACATGACATAATCAATTCCTCTATATGGCATATTGACATCAAGTTGAATTTATCACATAAGACTCAATCTACCTAAGAATTAAACACACCTTGGTCACACAAATAAACTCCCAAGTGACCATTTGATTAATGTGGCGATGTCACAAGTTCAAATCCAGAGGCGGGTAGGGTGTGTATACCTCCATAGACTTTACCAGTCAAATCGTTGGGCGGAGGGGGTCTCATACACCAATTTGGTGTCTGGCTTGGCCGTGACCTTAAAAATACATTGTTGTTGTTATTATTATTATTATTATTATTATTCCTAACACCCTATCATAATGAACATTTTGTAGACCCCTTGCAAATTGCACTAATCCAACTCCAATTGTCTTGTATTTCTATGCTTACTTTCATCTAACTTTCATCTTATTCACTTTCATGCTTATTTCTTGTATTTCCTGGAATGCAGGTCCTACTTTCATCTAACTTACTTGTCATGAAACCAAACCAATCTCTTGGTCGCTTGTCCTAACAAATTCACTTTCTATCTACCCATTTCTAAATTTGTCCCTTGTGTTGTCGACTTCACATGGTGATTTTTGAATTAATGTGTCCCTTCTCATGCTCATTCTTGGATTAGTTGAGAGTTTGAAACTCTCCCTTGGACCCTTGTGTCGAACTTGTGTACCTCCATCTAAATGCTTGCTATCCATCGGGACTGCAACAATTGTTTGGTTCCATACAAAATCTTCCACTTTTATTAGTCTTAATTACAATGCCTTGATTTCCAAACAATATCAAAAAGACTTTACACTTGTTGGGGACAAAACTAGTCCTAGCACTTACAAACTCAAGATACCTCAACTTTACATAAAATGATCACGATTGCCCTTTACCTTAAAGTTTAGCACTAGGGACAGCTTAAGTCTTTTGCAATCTCTCAAACACATGCTCCATGGTTCAAGATCTAACAAGCCTTGTTTTCATCTAACCTACTTGTCATGACACCAAACAAGTCTCTTGGTCGGCTATCTTGAAAAATTTGTTATACATATATTGATTTTTGAACCTATCTCGTGTGTTGTCGACCTAACATAGTGATTTTTGAGCATTCTCTCATGCTCATTCTTGGGTCCCTTAGTGTGTTGCGTCCAAGCGTTTACGGTTCTTTGGGGAGTTGAACCTATGTACCTCAATCTAATTGCTCTTAAATTATAATGCCTTGATCTGTAGACACTGAAAAAAATACCTAACACTTAATAGGGACAAAATTGGCAACAAGACTTGCAAAACCCAAATGCCCCAACTTTACATAACATGATTGATATTGTATTTTACCCTAATGTATAACATTGGGATTTATAACATACCAATTCCAAGTGTCTTATGCACTTCCCTCAAACGCATCGTCCTTGGTTCAAGATCATGTTGTCATAATCTAACTCCCTATCTAACTCCAAGTGCCTTCAACGCTCCCTCAAATTGCCTTTTACACTTTCTAGGGACAAAGCTAGTACTAAGACTTACAAACTCAAGGTGTTCGGACTAGATAAAATTATTGTTAGTGTTTTTAACTTAAGTTATTAACACTTGGGTCTATAGAAGCTCCCTCTCCCAATAATCTTGTCATAAGCAACATCAAACTTAGGTTGTAACACCACATTAGGACAATAATGAACTTAATACATTTATTTTGGTAACCCTAATTGACAAACATCGATTCTTAATTTGGGAGATATAATACAAGCTACCAATCCAACTACCATACTTTAAGTTAGATAGCAAAGGTATCCCAAATTTGTCAACAAGGACCGACTTGCAACAAGTCATTGGAAATCCTTTTAAGTCCTCTCTGTAACACGCATGATTGGAATTTGTATGAACAAGTTATGGTCAAAAAACCACCCGATATTCTCAAAAGAAGAGATACATGCAAAAAATTAACATAAGGGTTTTTCCTTTTGCCTTTTAACCATATAACCAAGGGCTAGATATTAAGGACAAATTTAAAAGACAATTCAATCTAATTAAATTTCCTTTTAATTTTAAAAGGCCCAAATTCAATTCTTTTTTCTTTGAGTCACGTTCTCTTACCACAATATGCATAGTGCTCCATTCAGCTCACATTCACCCTCTGCCCTCTATATGCTCAACTAACGCTAATTGTGATCCACGTTATTGCATTTGTTGCACCATTCTCCATCTACAATACCAGTTCTTATTTAATGGATCATGTTGGAACGCCATGCTTGGAACTTGCATAACATTGTCATTCTCCATCTGCGATAGCATTCATTACCAATAGCGCTAATGCCTCTTCATGGAGAAATATACCACAGTTTCAAACAACAACTCAAAATAGAGAGAAACTGTGCCATAAAACAACACACCCACCACATCAATGCCTCACCACATTCTTCTTCAAAATAGCACAATTAACCAAAATGGCACTGACATCGGAATAACGACTCACAACCAACAATGGAGTGAAAAATGCAAAATTGTTTCCACCTAAATACTCATTCTCGCATTGAATGGAAAAAAAAATATTGCTCTTATTTATAATCCCTGAATGTCATAACTTCATTATCAAACACCACAACACACAATCATCCAAAGCTCTCCATGGCTTGATAACTAGTTCATCCTACATCAATGTAAGATGAAACTTGCTCTCACAAAGCAAGGGTGCACAACATTATATCAACCTCTAGACTTCAAATTGCCATCACCGACACAACCAATGACATGGCTCTAATACCACATGTTGGCATGACAGTGCCCATATTACAACATAGCATGATGGAGATATGGGAGAAACTTTAACACATTATTCCATTAATTGAATGGATAAAAGCATTTATACAAGTTCAAATTTGGAGGGGGGTTACGAACTTATGGCATGTACACCTCCATATACTAAGCAACCAACTCACTATGTGGAGGGGTCCCTTGTCCCACAAACAAGGAGATCGCATACATCAATTTGATGTCTAGCTAGGCTATGACCTTAAAATTTGATTATTATTATTATGATTACTGCAGCTCATGAGTCTTGGGGATTTTCACCAATTTGCTAACTTTGGAGGGATTTCTCCATCCCAAATGTTCATGGCATCTTACCTGGTGACATATTTCTTACAACTCTTACATGAGACATATTCTCTTGCACCACTCACATCTTATGACATATGACATTATTATTCCTCTACATGGCACATCAACATTATGTAGAATACATAACTTAGGAATCATTAATCTATCTAGAACATAAACACACTCAATCACACAAATAAACTACTAAGTAACCATTATGTTGATGTGGACTAACCATGACCATGTCAACTGATCACTACTCCCAACACATAGTTAGACTCTCATGTAAGTTTAGTCAAGAGGAACATCAATTTCTTTGTCATGAGTAGACTCTCATGTAAGTTGTGAATCAAGAGGAACATCAATTTATTTATCATGAGTAGACCTCAAACTTTCTTTAGGATTAAGTTTCTTACTTTCAAAAGCGATTAAATGGCCATCTTACATGACTAAGACACACATTCCAAATCTAAACATATCACATTCAAATTTGGGAAAAATTCGGTTATCATTAATGAAGACAACATTCTACTTCGTTATTCCACTAAAAGGAATCCTTCTTAAGTGATGTTACCACAATATGAGCATAGGTTTCAATAAATCTTCAATAGTATCCTATTTGGCCTAAGAATCCTCTTAATTTGGAGAGATTCTTAAGAATTGTCCATTTAGCTAGTGTTTTAATCTTATTTAAATCTACTTCCACACCTTGTGCAAATATCATCTGGCCAAGGTAACTCAACAACTTCTTCTTTGCCAAAGGTGCACTTTGACTTTTTCGTATGGAACTCATTTTCTTTAAAGATGGATAGCACCTAATATAATCTACAAGCTTAAGGTGACCCTTCTATGTCTCACTATAGATGAACATATAGTCAAAGAAAACATGCACAAGTTTTCTTAAATAAGGATGAAATGTTCAATTCAGTGTAGCTTGAAATGTGGTTGGACCATTGGTTAATCCAAATGGCATCACCTTTAGTTCATAATGACCTTCATGAATTCAAAAAGTTGTCTTTGGAATATCCTCGAAACAAATACAAAATTGATAATAACCTGAACGTAAATCTAGTTTGGAAAGTATTTTTAATTGTGATTCAATTCATCTAAAATTCAATCAACGAATGGAATGGTGAAACTATTCTTAATTGTGATCTTGTTTAGTCCCATGTAATCAATACACAATCCAAATAATCCATCCTTTTTCTTGACTAAAATATCTAGGATTAAATAAGGATTGCTACTTCTCATAATGACTCTACAGTGTAATTGTTCTTATACCAACTATTCAATCTTGATTTTATGATTATGCAAATAGTGATATGATTTAATGTTAACTAGGGTAAAAACAAGTTGTACTTCAATAACATGCTCAATGTCACAATCGAGTGGCCATTTCATTGATAAGTTATGAAATACATCCTTATGCTTTGAAATGATTTGATACATCTCCTAATTTCAGGATGTTATCAATTCAACAAGTAAAATTTCCATACCATGGTATTTTCTTATAAAGGTTGGAATCACTTTCAAGTCATTTTTTCAATTTGAAGCAATGAAACTTGCTTAGTAGGTGGTGAAGTAAAAACTAGTAATTTATATTTTTTCCCATACTGGTTAAGATCACTGATTTAACAATCAAGATTCTTAGCAGAAGTACCCAACTCTACTAGCCATTCTACACTCAAAAACATATCAATTCCAAATTGCAATTCATAGTAGATTGATTACATACTAAAATCTTTTACACACAATAACGCTTTGTTACATCTTCATATCATTGAAATCTTGTGCCCCTCTACAACCATAACATGAAAAGACTTTACAAGAGTAAAGTTTAAACAAATATATTCAACTTCCTAGCAATGGCAACGACAATAAAATTGTGGGTACTTCCTAAATCTATGAGTATGATAACTTACCTTTCTTAACAAAACACTTAATCTTTAAGCTTATCGACTAGAGAATTTCTATAACTACCCATGAGTTTGTGGACATGAATTAATTTTCTTCATATTCTGATTTGACTTCATGGGTTTTTTTTTGTTTCATCGTCACTAATGGCACTGTCATCAGATTTTTTTTTAAATTCTCAACTTCACAATAATAGAATTTTTTCAATTGTGATTTTTATGGAATGTTTTTAATCTCGATTATTCATATCTTCTTTGAGCTTGGTCATCTCTTCTCTTTTACTCCAATCTTCCTCTTCTTGTCTCAGTGGATTGGGAGAATGCATATGAAGAGGTTTATATCTTGGTGAATCGGGCTTCAATTGTTCCATATAGAGCATAATAGTTGTTTTTGTTGATCAGCAACCCTGTGTTCTACCAAACAAATTTATTGCATCACTTATTGATTTTGGACTATCTCATATAAGATGGAGTCTTAATTCATTTGAATTTTGTATTTTATTCCTCCAACATAAAGGAATCCTTTCTAGTATTATTCACATGAGAAGCTAATTTTTAACGATGTGTTATACTCATGTACAAAAGAAGTTTGGTGTAATCATGTCAAATGGTTAAAGAAGTGCCTCCCAAGTCCATTGTACCTTTAAAGAAAGCATTTTAAGAACCTTTATAAGGTAAATGTGTATGCTAAGCCTAGTAGGTTAGCTCGAGTGGTTGAGTGATGTGAATTACAAGCAAGAGGTCACGGCGTCAAGTCCCCAGGCTGGCTACTTCCGTGAATATAGTGGGCCTCACTCAATGTCCCCACCAGGTTAGGTTGCCAAAACTACAACCAATTGGTTTACCCTGGGTACCATCCTCGAAATGAGGGGAAGTGCCCGATGGCTTTCTCGAAATGTGCATTCCATAGAAAAAAAGGTAAAATGTGTATCCTTGCATTCATTCATTCCACCACAAATATTGAGAATAAGTGTTTTTCCATCTCTAATTGTAAGAATGTAATTGTACTAGCTTCATTGTACAAAGTTGTTGGAATTTTTTAACCCAATTATTGGCTTCCAAAAAAATTACCTCCATCAAATCTTGGAAAGTCTAAATAAACATTAATCTTATGATTAAAGGCATTTCTACTATTTTTTGTCAATTGAGCAACTCCAAGTACCATTTCTCATTGCATTAAATTTTTGGTTCAATAGTTGATTTAACTGAACAAGCATGTTCAAAATGTCTTGATATTGGTGGTTAAGAGACTCAACATTGCCATTCAATTTGTTGAGAAGTGTTGCATTTGCTTCTCAAATTCTTCATAATCAAATTCCACGCTATGTGGGTCTCTTCATCAAGTTGGCAACATATCAATTGCTTTCTCAAATCTACTCTTCCTTTGGTATACCTTATTCTCCACTTTTTTTATTTTTGAACTTCACATTTTCATGTTGGTGTACCCCCCTTTTAGTATTCTCTATTTTCTATCTTTAATCTTATTTTGCAAGGGTGACTTTAATTCTGGTTGGAGTGGCTTACACATTACACAAAACTAACATGATGACACGAACAAAGAACGATGTTTTTCACTATGATCTTTTATAATTATAGCAAAGAGGGCAATGTTTTTCACTCCAAGATTTTATCAATAATTCTAAGCTTGCACAATGTGGTTTATAGCATGTTAATGGTAGCATTACGATGTTAATAAGTGTTATCAAGACCAATTAGTCCAAAGTCACTAACACCAGAACTAGTAGTTGAATCAAACCATGAGGTCGGTTCAAACAAGATCCCACTATGAACCAATCTATGAGACTAGAGGCGGTTCTTGGGGGGAATGTAAACTTAAGGGGGGGGGAACCTTCCATCCCAAACCCTAAAAACAAGTTATATGAGGACCGCTCTTTATTACCTCACACCTCTTTCATCGAACATTTTAAGATTACAGAGCTACAATGATGACTCTTGATTCAAAGTGAGCTTGGATCTGATTTGTCATTGTTTGTGGGCTACTTTCAATGGATTTGGCATCTACATCAACAGTATACTTATCCTCTACAAGCTTGGAGAGGATTCAAGAACGAATTGTTCTCCCCATCCGAAGAAGTCTTCAACCCCTCTTCATTTTTCTCATAAAATTGCATATTTTTATTTTAGCAAATAACTAGAGTTAGGTTTCACATTTTCATATTTGTTTTATTTTGAGACATTACCATGGCCTCCGAGAATGTGAAAGACCAGGCATGGAACCATTTTGATGAGGTTGACAATACAAAAAAATTGCAAATTTTGCAAGAACATAAATGGGGCAAGTTCATAATGAAAGAATGTTTAGCTAGTGTTCGAGGACAAGTTATAACAAGCCCTTCAATTGAGGCAATTATTGCACAATAAATGCTAGAGTATATTCAAGAATATCAAGCAAAAAGAGATGGATGATGAGAAAAAGAGACGGAAAGAGCTTGCATCTCAAGGCTACACAAGTTTTGAAGGCTCCTCCACTAACCATGACCCTTCTATTAGAGATCCCTTTAGATATCTTGCTCCAATTAATGAAAAACCTACAACAAAGAGGACTAAACTTGATAGGCTATTTCCACCCAAACCCATTGGCACTCAGCCCCCCACTGGAAGAAATACAAGGACTCAACATCCAAATACACGGCTAGATGGTGGTATGATGCAAATATCCCTTTCAATGCTTCATGATCACCTTATTACTAGCTTATGTTACATGCCATGGTTGTTGATAAGGACTTTGAAGGCCCTAGTTTTCATGACATCAAAGCAGAACTTTTACAAAATGAAGTTGGATCCAAAAATGAGTATCTAAAGGGTTTTAAAGAATCGTGGACCAAAATGAGATGTACGGTGTACCAACATATTAGATGGATGGATTGATGGTAAGTCATGTTAGTTTTATAGCTCAGTAGGTGTCTCAACATGGGCCTAGGCATGTTGATGGACACATTAAATACCCAAATCAGGTTTATTTATTTTATCCTAAGTTTTAACTTAGGAAAAATTAAAAAGTCAGTTAAATGACTTTTTTCTCAAATTTCTGAAAAAACTCACTTTTCGGAAATTAATAATTCACAAAAGTGTATTTATGGAGGCTTCTAGAAGTCTCTTGAAAAAGTGAATTAGAAAGATAAATAGAAGGGTTGAGGGTGAGAGGGACACACATTCTCATTTGTGAGAAGAGGGAGAGGGTGCTTGGGCAAGAGAAGGAGAGGGCAAGCAACTAAGGAAGAGGGCAACTTCTGGGCTCTTGGGCAGTGAGTGGAGGCCGAACCATGGCCATATTGTGCAGCAGAGAGAGGTTGAACTCAGGCCACATACAACAGATTCCAAGAGGCCGATTTTTCGAGGCTGAAAAAGTTGGGTCAAAAAAAGCAGGGCCGAAAAAGCAAGCCGAGTTTGTTGGGCTCTTTTTTGCCAAGTGAGGAAACTTGCTGAGGAAATTTTTGAAAGAAATTTCTGATTTTTTGTTGCTGTAAATTCTCTTGAAAGACCATAATAGAAGCCCCTCTTTGTTAATTTCCCCCACACTGGGGTTTCCAGGGTATTTATGGTGTTGTCTATTTTATGTGTTTGGTTTTATGTATGTGTTTTTGCTACTATTTTGGTTAAATAAATCAACTGTAATATTTATGCATAATTTTCTGAGTTTATATCAGCATTGATTAAATTTTGGTTACATAAAATTATTGGCATAATATTTTGGTTGTTGAGTTATAGGAAATTTAATATGGTATCAGAGCTCAACCTAAGTACAGAAGGAGCCAAGTTGCTCGTTGTGCAAACCAGAAAGGGTAAATCAGCAAGTGGGACGTGAGACCAGAAAGTGTGGGTGAAACAAAGCAGCAGACTCAAATGGCCAGTGCAGGCTTAAGGTTTGAGCACAGGTTGGATGGTGCCTCAAATTTCAATCCTTGGAGGGAGCGTATTGGCTTGGTACTGGAGGAGAATGGACTGTTGGAAATTGTTGAAGGCAAAGTGCCAGCCCCTGCTGATCCAATACAACTAGCAGCTCACAATAAGAAAGATGTCAAGGTTGGGAGGATAATTGTGGATGGAGTCCAGGACCATATTATTCCTCATTTGTCTGGCAAGAAGACAGCGAAGGACATGTGGGAGGCCCTAGTGAAGTTGTACCAGTCTGACAACCAAAGCAAGAAGATGTTGCTAAGAGAAAAGTTGAGAAGCATGAAGATGGCCAAGGGAGAGTCGGTGGTCGCTTACCTCACAAAGTTCACTCAAATCAGAGATGACCTGGCAGCTGCAGGAGACGCAGTGGACGAGACTGAGTTGGTGAGGACAACCTTGAATGACTTCACCAAGCAATGGGAAGTATTTGTTCGTGGAGTGGTGACTCGAGAGAAGCTCTCTGATTAGGAGAGATTATGGGATAACTTCACCCAGAAGGAGTTGAGACTTGATGCCACTCAGGCTAGCCAGCCAAAGAGTGAAGAGGAGGAGAATGTGGCTCTTAATGCAAAGAAGAGCAGTGGAGCAGAAGGCTCCAGAGACATGGGCAAAGTGAAATGCTTTGCATGTCACAAGATTGGCCACTATGCTAGCTAGTGTCCCAACAAGAAGAAGGAGGAGGAGGAGGCAGAGATGGCAGCCTTAGCATCTCCTGAGATAGATGAGTTTGCCGAGAAATTCGAGGATGAATTTTCTCTAGTTGCCTCTCTTTTGAGAGGCAACCGATTTGTTGAGTTGGAGAACAATGGGGTATGGTTCATGGACAGTGGATCATCTCGCCATATGACGAGAATGAGGTCGGTGTTCCTTAGTGTTTCAAAGACGAGATCGGACTCGCATGAGGGTAGTGGGGTTGACACCATGTATGCAGTGAAGGGGGTTGGATGTGTCAGATTCCAGCTAGAGTCAGGTGGTTCTCTGGAGGTGGCCGAGGTGATGTATGTTCCAAAGCTTAAGGTCAATTTGTTCTCTGTGGCAGCTCTGGAGGATATGGGGTATGCAGTTATGTTCGAGGATGGACAGGTGCTTATACGTGTAGAGGGAGCAGATACCCAGAATGTAGCAGTGAGGCTTGGCATTAGAGAGGGTACGATGTACAGGGTGTTGGGACAACCTGTAATGGGGTCCAAGGGAATCTTGGATCAGAGATCATTGTCAGTGGCAGAGTCTTATGGGCGAGTGGCTTCATCCAAGACTGTCAAATATGTTAGTTGGTATGACCTGACATTGATGGAGGAGTCGAGCAGGACATCAGATCAGAGTGTAGTGGAGGTAGCTGGGATGTCTTCCAGTTCAGAGGGAGCAGCTACAGCAACAACAAAATTGATGGGATCAGAGATTGATCCAAGTGGAGACACCTCCCTTGCTAAGAGGGAATGTTAGTTTTGTCGCTCAGTAGGTGTCTCAGCATGGGCCTAAGTGTCCTAGGCATGTTAATGGACACATTAAATACCCAGATCGGCGTTATTTATTTTATCCTAAGTTTTAACTTAGGAAAAATTAAAAAGTCAAATGACTTTTTTCTCAGATTTTTAAAAAAATCACTTTTCATAAATTAATAATTCACAAGTGTATTTTTGGAGGCTTCTAGAAGTCTCTTGAAAAAGTGAATTAGAGAGATAAATAGAAGGGATGAGGGTGAGAAGGACACACATTCTCATATGTGAGAAGAGGAAGAGGGTACTTGGGCAAGAGAAGGAGACGGCGAGCAGCTGAGGAAGAGGGCGAGTTCTGGGCTAGACTTGGGTAGCCAATGGAGGTTGAACCTATTGGGCAGCAGAGAGACGCCGACCTCAAGCCACATACAACATATTTCAGGAGGCCAGCTTTTTCAGGGCCAAAAAAGCAAGCCGAGATTACTGGGCTTTTTTGTTGAGTGAGGAAACTTGTTGAAGAAATTTTTGTAAGAAATTTATGATTTTCTGTTGTTGTAGATTCTCTTGAAATCCCATAATAGAAGCCTCACTTCGCTGGTTTCCAGGGTATTTCTGGTGTTGTCCATTTTATGTGTTTGGTTTTTTGTATGTGCTTTTGCTGCTATTTTGGTTAAATAACTCAGTTGTAATATTTATGCATAATTTTTTGAGTTTATATCAACATTGATTAAATTCTGGTTAAATAAAAGTATTGGAATAATATTCCGGTTACTGAGTTATAGGAAATTTAACAGATCTCATACCATACTCAATTTCCTTCTTTCTTGCCCACAAAGAACCATGCTTTTTAAATCAATTGATGCACCTACTCAAGTGAAGAATGCAAAATTATTGTTTCAAAATTTGGATGAGGTGGTTATGTAGGTGGGCGTGGAGAATGTTGTAAAGGTCATCATTGATAATGCCTCTAAAACTATGTTGTTGGTAAGTTGTTAGAGGCAAAACACTTGACCATACTCTAGACCCTATGCACTACACACTACCTAGACCTCGTGCTTGAGGATGTAAGCAAATTAGAGTTGGTAAAGAAGGTTGTAGATCATACCAAACACATAAACAAATACATCTACAACCACATGTGGGTATTGATTTCGATCAAAGAAAGCTCATGGGGCAAGAAGCTTGTTAGGTTTGCCATCACCATATTTGCAACAAACTTCCTCCTATTGCAATGTCTCATTTCCCAAGCACAAAGAAAACGAGGAAGATGTTTCTTTTGATTAGTGGTCTAGATCTCAATGGGCCAACAATGATGATGGTAAGACATATGTACTAAAATGTTTGAAAAACGTTTTTGGTCTAGAGCATAAGAGATTGTCAAAGTTGTCAAGCCCATT
Organism: Picea mariana; assembly: GCA_032191745.1. Classification (NCBI taxonomy): domain Eukaryota; kingdom Viridiplantae; phylum Streptophyta; class Pinopsida; order Pinales; family Pinaceae; genus Picea; species Picea mariana. The sequence continues at coordinate 162,890 of JASDQU010099802.1, forward strand.
GATCGGTGGTCTAGATCTCAATGGGCCAACAATGATGATGGCAAGAAATATGTACTATAATTTTTGGAAAAAGTTTATGGTCTAGAGCATAAGAGATTGTCAAAGTTGTCAAGCCCTTTGTTAAGGTGTTGCACATGGTGGATGGGTATAAATCGGCCAATCGGTTTCATTTATGAGGCCAAAGAGTAGATAAGTGCAACATATAAGGATAAAAAAACAAAGAATGGACCTATTTGGAAGATCACTAATAATAGATGGGACCTAAGTCACCTTCGTATTCAAATTTGACGACAATGAAATTCAAAAAAAATGCCAAATATACTAAATTTCAAGGGTGGCGGGTGTGGGAAGGATTATCTTTGATCTCATGGAAGAAAGGAATCAACCCTTGCCTGGGGATTAGGAACTTCAACTAATAATCAAGTTGAAGCCTATGCTCTATTCTAGGGCCTTCTCCTTGCAATCCATTCCAACATTGAATCGATGATCGTAGTTGGAGATTCTAGCGTCATTATCAAATCATTGGTTCTGCACACAACTCCGAAAGAGAGAAAGCTAGCCTCAATCATTGCAAGAATCCACAAGGTAGTCCAAAATCCGAACAAGGTCTCATTCTATCAAGTGTTGAGAGATCTCCATACTCATGCCAATCGGTTAGCTATTGCGACAACCCTCTCTCTCGCAAGGGGTCATAATAAAAAATGGGGGCATTGTTTTTATCATATCCCTTAAAGTTTTCAACTCGGGACTTTAAGCCACGTTGTTCCTCATTTAATTAACATATGTCACAGCAATCCTCGTTCTTTTTTCAAGTGCAAGGAAAGGACTTGCAAGGACATAGTCAAAAATCTGTTGGATGCAAGAATTAAGCCTCGCTCTGGTCTTTGTGAAATCCTTCTAGTATTTTGTTGGTTGTCCTCTAGTTTCGAGTGTTGAGCTTGGGGCAGTTTTCTCCTTGTCTTTTTCTCCTATATTGGTTAGGTTTTAGCTCTTTGGTTTTGTCGATTGGAACCTGACCATTGGAACCTCTCAATCTCCAAGCATCAGAAATTTTCAGAAGTGTAGTGAATTTTGAGCTCACTTGGTCAGAGCTTTCCTATTATTTTGGATGTTGTATCAAAATTATGGTATCTGGGTTGCATCTCTTTGGTTTTTCGAGGATTCAAGCTTTAGTTATTTCTAGGTGGGAATCCTACTTGTATTTCGTTTGTTGGCTTCTAGTTTCAAGTGTTGGGCTTGGGGCAGTTTTCTCCTTGTCTATCTCACCTCTGTTAGTTGGGGTTTAACTCATTGGTTCTGTCACTTGGAACTCAGTCATTGGGACCTCTCAGTCCAAGCATCAATAAAATTTGGAAGTGAAGTAGAATTCAGAATTTACTTAGTGTGTTGGTGCTAGCTTTGGTAAGTTTGGTCTCCACTTGACTCTGGATTTCAAGGATTTATACGAGGTTCAAAGAGTTCTTCGTTGGCATGAAGAGACTATCCAAAGCAACCAAACATCTCATCTCTCGATGACTATCATGAGTCTTCTTGTTCAACAAAGACAGAAATTGGATGTCCTTCAAGCAAAATGGGGCATGCTCCAAAACTTAGTTCTAAATCTATGCAAGGATTCTCTCTCCACTCCCTCTAATCACCAGCTATCAATCAACTCAGCTCGAGTAGATTTCAAAGAAGACGAGACTGTTCACCAGTCAAAAGAGGTCGCGGACGTTGATCAACGAACCTCAAATAGTCTTTATGGTTTCTAAAGTTGTTCAAATTTTGAGAGTTTTTATTAAGCAATATACCTGCACAAATAGCTAGGATGTTGAAATGATGTCTTAAATTTTCAATAAACACTATTTGGGAGATCTTGTACCTAATCATTAATTCTCTAGTATGGTGTTCCTTGATATGTTCCTAGCAAGGGAACTATGTTGATGCTAGTGATAAGAGGTCTACCTTCAACTAAAGTGATGTCTGCAACTAGGGTTTTTCCACAGACTTAGGGGTTTGCTAGAGATCTAGGTTTTCACTACACATCACACGTGCAGACTCAGTGAAATGGAAGAAGAGGTCGTCAAATACGCCGACAAACCACTTGAAGGACAACAAATTTGGTCCATACCATTGGAGTTGTACCATGAATACGAACCTCTTCCACATCGACCATCCCAACTTGGAAACCACCCATTAGAAGACGACACATGAGTTGTCGTGGGAGATATGATTCTAGACATTTCAGGTACTGGGAACACTGAGGTGGATCCGGTGATTAAACCCTTTGACCCTATCACATTCGCTTCATTAATTCATCACCTCGCAGGGGAGCGCAGCAAAGGATACACAGGTGGGAGGATCTGGTGGATTAGGGTATTTACTCCCAAAGCTCGAACACAGATCAATCACCACATACATCTCAAAGGAAATTATTAACCCCTCCAATCAATGCTGATGAATTGCCCTTAGACATGTTACTAGGTTTATTACGCTCTTCGAATCTTGGTGTCTTTGAATCTGTGGGAGGTATTGATGGCAAAGGTTTCATTGGCAGTATGTTCGCAATCTGATGGACGATGCTCTTTCCTGTAAATCCCTAACCTCTAACCAACAAGGGCTAGGATGGGGAGGTTTGGGAAAAACAAAGAAACATCGCAAGTGTGTGAAAAGGAAATTGCAAGCAATAAATTTGGAAATAGGAGAGAGAGTCAAGCTCCATGAAATTATGGACCTAGAGGATTCAACCATTATGGGTCGATTCCCGAGCAAGAGGATGAATGTTGAAACCCTAAAATCATGGACAAAGGAAAACTTTGGTCTACCCAATTACTCTCCATGCAGTATGGTTTTGGTCAAAGGCTGGTTAGTATAGATTCTACGCTCGAGAGAAGTTGCAAACAAAATCATCAAAGCTCAACGGTTCCCAAGCTCTCTTTCTGAAGAAGTGGCACCTGGAATTCGATGCAAAATCAACCCACGTGGATTTTGTTCCAGCATGGGTCAGGCTCCCAAGCCTACCCCTAATTTTATGGGCAAATGAAGTCTTCAATGAAATTGGAAACACAGTTTTATGATGTGGACAACTCCTACAAGGACTCTAGTTACATGGGAATGGCTAGAATTTTGGTCGAATTGGAGCTCTCAAAGGGTCTAGCAGACTCAATTATGATTAGGAAGGGACATGCTATCTTAAGTCAATCCCTGAATTACAAACGAATCCCATTTAAGTGCAACTAATATCACTTTTATGGGCATCTTATGAAGGATTGTTCACTCCTAGTTGAGCGAAAGATATGAATTTGCAAAGAACAAAGAGTACCTTGTCCCACCATATGTGGACAGGAAAGCTCGAGTAAGCTCAATTCTACTCCTTTTGTTCCTTTACAAAAGTTTGAGAATATTTGTTTTGGCTCTTGGGAGGTAGGAATTTTAAACCCTGCTAAAACCCAGCTAAGTGATTTCTTGCCTAGTCTCTTGGGGATAAACTTACCCAAGCCCCCCCCCCCCAATCCTCTTGATGAGCTAGGTAAACCTCCAAAAAAATTCCTTCTCCAAATTCCTCCATAAACTCTCCTAACCTCCCTTCAAATTCGGGAGCTCTTCAAGATCCCCAATCCTCTGAAACTGCGAAGTATAATCTCAAACCCAAGGCTAGAGGAGCATCTCTCTTCGTGGGAGGCATAGTGGTAAACATTGAACTATGATTGGGGCTCTTAAAGCAAATGCCCCTAGGGAGGTTTCCAAATGATTGTCCTCTCTTTAAATTGTCGAGGGCTAGACAATTCCTCCAAAAAATTGGCCATAGAAAGATTGACCAACTCCCACAACCCCTCTATCATCTTCCTACAAGAAATCATGATCGAAGGAGATAAAATGGTAAAGGACCTATCCATTCTTCTAAAGAGATGAAATTTTACTTTCAATGATGCTTTGGGAAGATCTGGGGGGCTCATTACTCGCTGGAAAAAAATTATTTCGCTTTGTCGAATTCTTAGGCATTTACTTCAAGACTTGGGGCCTCCCTATACTCTTTGGAATTGGCAAAAGAATTCACCTGCATAAACATTTATGGTCCCTACTCAGATAGGCAAGAGTATTGGGAAGATCTCCTTTAAAAAGATTGGATTCAAATTAGTTTAGTGGTTTTAGGTGGAGACCTAAATTTCTATTTAGGCACCTTCGAGATCTGGGGGCTTGCAACCCTGGTGGATCCTTTAGCTAATTTCTTTATTTCTAAGCTAGAGATCGCAATCTTGTTGGACATCATGCCTGCAAAACACTCTCCAACCTAGAGAAACATGAGAATGGGTGAGGACCGTGTCGCAAAAAGAATTGATCAATTCTTGATTTCAAAAGCCTTCCTTGCAAAAGCTCTCCAATTCCGACAATGGGTCTCTACAGAAGGGAATTTGAATAACAACCCGGTGCTCTTAAAACTGGCCTCCATCCGAGGGAAGCCCCTTCAAGTTGAACTCGGATTGGTTAAGAGATGAAGACTTCTTGGAAAAAATCAAGGATATTTGGAAACCTTTCGATGGTTCCTCCTTGGAATCTACCTCCATCCAATTTTAACATAACCTAAAAAGAGCAAAACAGGTAACCATCAAGTGGTTTTGGGAGAAGAAGAAGAAGAAGAAGAAGAAGAATGAGAGGCTACTCATGGAAATTGAAGATCAATTGGATTTCTTACTAATGAACCAAAAAATGAAATCAAGCTTCTAGAGGATATGAAGAGGAAATTACTTGAACAAAAAAAGGAATGGAGAATAAAAAGTCAAGCAATCTTGTTGCAGGTAGGAGATGAAAATACAAAAAACTTCACCGATTTGCAAACTGCCATAAAAATATTAATACTGTCTAGGGGATTGTTAAGGATGATGGTTGTAGGGAATCAACCTTTCCTGAAATGACAGTCGAAGGGGTATATTACTTCAATACTCTTTTCAAAAAGGAACCCAGAGCCAATATTGCAACAGTCATCAAAATACTAAGCTACTTCCCCAACTTTGTCAATCAAGAGAATAATCAAAGTTTAATGGCTGAAGTCTGCAAGGAAGACCTCCTTCGAACCTTGCAGAACTTCTAGAAGGATAAAATCCCAGGACCTAACAATCTCCAAATAGAATTATTTCTGGATTGTTACAACTTCAATGAAGAAGATCTTCTGAAAGTGTTGGAGTTGTTTCATTCCACGGGTCAAACCTTGGTAGCCTTTAACTCATTGCCTTAATTCCAATGATGGACAACCCCACAAAATTTGAGAGCTTCAAACCCATTTTTTTATGTAACTGCATCTACAAAATAATTTCCAAAATCATTGTCGATACACTGAAAGGCATTCTCTCAAGGCAAATTTCCCTAGGGCAATTCAATTTACTAGAAGGAAGACAAATACATGAGGTTGTGGGAGTGGCGAAAGAAGAGCTTCATACAATCAAGACCAGGAACCAAAAAGCTCTAACATTAAAGGTTGATCTATACAAGGCTTTTGATCAGGTGAGTTGGTTATATATTAGGCTCACTCTCATACATTTGGGTTTCGACCATGGCTTGGTCACATGGGTTCTAAGTTGTATTAGCTTGGCCTCTTTTGCTATTCTTCTCAATGGTACTGCATCTCCTTTCTTCAAATCTGAAAGGGGGATCAGACAAGAATGTCTCATGTCACCCCTTCTCTTCCTTCTGGTAGTAAAGGGTTTCAACATATCTCTAAAAGCAACCTCTACAAATGGAAGCTCAAAATGTATATATATGGGCCCAACATGTAATGTCACTCATCTCCTTTTCGTTGATGATATACTAATTTTTTGTGAAGGTTCAAGCAATATGATTGAAAAACTTTGATAGATCATTGTTCTCTTATGTAAAGCCACGAGAATGCAAATAAACATAACAAAATTCCCAATTCTTCTCCTGGGATTCTCAAAGAGAAAAGAACCAAATTTCTCATGTCTTCCCCTATTAGTTGGTTTGGAAGATTGGAAAGCAAGAAAAACTACTAGGCTTACATTCCTGGATTGGATCTAAGGAAGCCCATCAACTTCCAAATCATATAATCCATGAGCTAAAAAGCAAGGGCTACCAAACTCAGACAAATTGTTCAAGGAAACCAAGACACAAGGCAGCAATGTTGGTTATCATGGAGGGAGATTGGCCTTAAAGAAGAAGATGCAGACACTTTGGAAAACTACGCTCAAAACCTCTAAAGCAGCTTTTGCTAAATTAATAGAGGAAGAGGATCAACTTGTTTGGTCCCTAAATCGCAAGGGAAACTATGAGCCAAAATTTGGGTATTAAACACTAACTCAAGGGGGCAATGAAGCACCACAGGTTTAGTGGTGGAAAAAGCTCTGAAAGTACAAATGCAATCAACTTCTCCCTCCCCCCCCAATCACAACTCCCATGAAACTATAAACAAAGAAATGCCTTGGGCTTATTTTGATGGGGCTTCTCAAGGAAACCCTGCTAGGAGGAGCTAGATGTATTCTACATCTATGGAATAATCATAGTATCTCATTTTTTGTTGGTATAGGCAATGAAACAAATAATTGTTGTGAATTATCGACCCTCAAGCTTTTGCTAAATTAATAGAGGAAGAGGATCAACTTGTTTGGTCCCTAAATTGCAAGGTAAACTATGAGCCAAAATTTGGGTATAAAACACTAACTTAGGGGGACAATGAAGCGCTACAGGTTTAGTGGTGGAAAAAGCTCTGAAAGTACAAATGCAATCAACCTATCCCTCCCTCCCCCCCCAATCACAACTCCCATGAAACTATAAACAAAGAAATGCCTTGGGCTTATTTTGATGGGGCTTCTCAAGGAAACCCTGCTAGGAAGAGCTAGATGTATTCTACATCTATGGAATAATCATAGTATCTCATTTTTTGTTGGTATAGGCAATGAAACAAATAATTGTTGTGAATTATCGACCCTCAAGCTTGTTCTATGTTTGGATCGAGAAAAAGGAATTTCCCACCTTCAAATCTACGAGAATTCTCTACTGGTTATTCAATGGATGAAAGGAGTCTTCACATTACAAAACTTCACTTTACAACCTTTATTTCAAGATATCAAGTGCAGCATGATGGCCTTCTCTCACATCACTTTTGAGCATGTCTACAAGAGCAGGATCCACTATCAAAAGCTAGATTGGCATTGGAAAAAGGAATTTGGAAAATCACGAAAAGCCTTGAAGCTCAAACCACAAAATATATTCATGAACCCTAGTTTTAATCTAATGTAAAAATGTTTTTCTAGTGTCTTTCTCAAGGACTATATACAGTTTTTCATGTACTCATTGTTGGAACACACAAATGTAGATAAGCGTGAGATTGTATATTATTCATTGATATGATACATCTATAAATACAATTGCTTGACCTTTGGATTCCTCTCTTGGACTCTCAATGATCGTTCCTATCACTTGACATTTCATATTCCTTCAAGTGTGTAACCCTAACAGATTACGTTTCCAACATTTGCCCCCTTAATCTGAAGGGGTGTATGTGAGTCCAAGAAGAGAGTTGAAATCTAGAGGTGGACGGTTGAAATCTCGAAGTGGACAATTGTCAATGGCTAGATGTGCTCTTTGAATCTGGTGGTTTTGGGATGACCATAAATCAACCGGCTAGCAAAAGTTGATGTCTTCTACTAAATGGTGGTGGTGGTTTAAGGTAGACCACAAACCCTGGAACTTGGCTCTAAGGCTCAATGGTTCTCGAAACATTTCCTAAGTTAGCTAGAAGCTAGAAGTTGATGTCTTCTGCTAATCAGAAGTGCTCTCGAATGTTGGTTTAAAGATGACCATAAATTGTTCTCTAGCAAAAGTTGAAAGTCTTCTACTAAATGGAGATTTAAGGAAAACCACAAACCGTTGTCTAGCAAAAGTTGTAAGCCTTCTACTAAGTGGTGGTTTAAGGAAAACCACAAACCAATCCGGTGGCTTTGGGATGACCACAAACCAAATCACGCTCACTTGTTACTACTCGATTAATAAAACTTCAAAACTTGAAGCATGATTGTCAATCACTGATATTGTTCCCTCTGTCAAGTACAAGGTGAGAAAATGCAAATATTTTCACTGCAAGATGTGTCAATACTCGAAAATGAATTCGTCGGTATGACTAATGTATCTTCTTGATTGTTGATGATCGTTTCCAAGAAATGATCCACACATAGTGGTTCTTTACTCTTGTAAATTTCTTGCGTTTGGAACATCTATCTGAAGGATGATTTTGCTTTCCACAATGCTCAAAAAGATGAAGATCAAAACACTAATCTTCCATGTGGCCAACTTGATCACAATGTTGGCATTTTAGGAATCTGCTATTGAACTGGGGCAAGTGAATATGAACATTCTTGTAGCAATCCAACACTTTGGAACTGGATTGGCTTGGTATAATCCGGAAAGTGATAGGTCACTTCCTGTTTTGTATCCAAGACCTATTATGTGTTTGTTGTTGATGATTTCTTCCCAAGGTCTGATTATGGGCTTGGAAAGTGCAAGCAGAACTTGTTTATGACAAACTTCATCTTCATTTGGATCTGCTTCTGAAGTGGAGTCATTGATTTGATCATGTGTTGGTTGTTGATAAGAATCATACTCAAATTCGAAAAAAGAATTGTTTTGGACAAGGACTAGTTCAGAATGATGATTCTTTTGTTTTATTTCTTCTTGTTGGAGTTGTGATTCAAGCTGGAGAAATTTGATTTTGTCCTGTGAATCTTGTAAACATGTTTGAACATCAGTGAGTTGTTAAGTCCATAATAACTGTATTGTCGACAGTGGAAAGTATCAGAGTATTCAGTAACTCAAATAATTCATCAATTGGAGTCATTTAAACACCAACTTAGAATTCAAAGGATTTCTTGCAAATCCACCCTTAATCAATCAGACTCTACAATGCAAACTCGGCAAATGAAGGGTATCGGCTTCTACCGAAAATGCACCCATTTACAATGTAATTCAACTTGAAAAAAGACTATTTGCAAGTTACAATTATTCTTGAAAATGCGAGTCTTCAAGCTTGGGCATGAGCTAGAAATGAATGTCAAAGAGAGAGCCAAAAAATTGATATTCAATCAAGTTTAAGGGAGAGTTGAAAATGCAAATTCAATAAAGCTACAATCAGCTTGCTTAAGCTCAAAATAGAGAGTTGAAATGCAATTTCTAGCAAGCTAAATTCCTTAAAATATTTAGCTTATGGGGCAGCCATGCAAAAAGCTTGAAAGACTTACTTCTTAACTCTCAAAGGATGGTAAAAAATCGGCAGAGCTCAAGCATGAATGCTAAGTAATATGCAAAGCCATAAAAATAATCCTCAAGACGTCCAATAAACTAAGCACAATTAATCCAATGAGCAGAGAGTGGAATGCATAGCTGACATACATCATTGGAATGAGAACAACCTCGAAGTTGCACAGCGTTGCTTGCAGATAATCAGGGAATTGTTGTTGGCGAATTTTTGTGGACGAATTGTTGAGAGCAATCTCACCATGCAAGAAGTTAATCAAAAAAATAAAAAATACCCATTTGAGTAATCACCAAGGCGTTCCATTTACAATTGTTATCTCAGAAAACAAAAGCTTCTACTATGAGAAAAAATCGATTTTCACTTGCAACGGCCATTTTTCATTCTTGGGCAAATTATATCATCAAGATTTTCTCCTTAAACACTAATTTTTTCAATTCCAATGCTATGATATGTGCTTAATTTGGCTTTGTATAGTGACCACAATCTGCATTTTAATGGTTGCATACCCTGTGATTGTACAAAATCTGGTTCTTATGGGATGAATATCTTTAAAACATAGATGAATCTCGGAAATACAAAAATACCCTTTGGTGTGTATTTGAATCTAGTTTCCAACACAACTGAATCATTCAAAATTAATAAATATTGAAGGGGAAATCTAAATTTTACTAGCAAGCACTCCAAAATCAGCGAATTTCCCCTTCAATGATGTCTTCTCCTTGGATTGCATGCATTTCCAGCATTGTTTCTTTCTTCTTCATTGCATCTCTTCTTCATTGGCTGATCAATGGCCTCCCATGGAACACTACCATGGAATTATTAGGCCTTTAAGACTAAATGAGCTTTGATACTCTTTGGTTGTGCTTCAGATGACAGTGCTTCTAAAATGGTCTTCTTCTTCATCATTAGAAGGTGCAGCTTCGCAAATGCCTTTCCACAAATCATTAAAGATCATAGTGCTTTTGATCTTTCTCTACCATTCTTTGTAGTTCTCTTTACTCGTCTGCACCACGTCGACGATGGAAATGAGGGGATGCATCTTCTGACAGAACTCTTCATGACTGGGAAAAAAATGAGGAATGTTAAAGCTAGCAAAACCTTGATATGTCGATATTCACAACAGTGCCCGCTATATTATTCTTTGTTCAAATAAAATCAAGCAAGTGTGACTTGAATTAACCAGCAACTCCAAAATCAAGACTTTATGCAAGGGATTTAGATCAAATGGAAATATATGAAAGTCGTCACCTTCTTGTTATCGATCTTATGGACTCTTGAGCCACCACCTTCTTATTGTTGTTGTAAAAGGGATCTGTGATCTGTGGTATGAATGATTGGAACGAAGATGTGGAAGAACAAAAAAAGCAGAGGCTTCCACGAACTTCACGCAAAGGCTTTCTCGAACCATACGATGCAGAACAACTATTCATCCAACACAGCAAGTGAAGGGTTTCGAACAACTATTCATCTGATGCTACAAGTGGAGGATTCAGAACAATAATTCATCCGACGCAACAAGTCGAGGGTTCTCATGATTTCATGCTAAGAAACTGGAAATTTCATGGAGGAGAATCCAATCCCTCCTGTGTGCACCCTCTGTCTCCGTGCGCACCTCTCCTCCCACATAACCCTAGCCTCTCTCGACTCAACTGCAAGAGTCGTCAATCCACGTGACATATAATACCAAAGAAGAAACCCTGGCAGAGACTCGACTCGAAAATCAACGACTTGTGGTATGAACGCAAATACCTAATGACTAGAACGCAGAGTGGCTACACACAAAGGGACTGCGAACATGCAGGAAGACAAACAAGGAATCAACCAGAGAAGGCAGAAGGACTCGCATGAGGCATTTTCTCCATGCGAGAAGAAACACCCATGGAGTTAACCTACGTTGGCTTGGATACCACTATCGATACACACGAATGTAGATAAGCGTGAGATTGTATATAATTCATTGATATGATACATCTATAAATACAATTGCTTGACCTTTGGACTCCTCTTCCAAGAGATCTCTTGGACTCCTGATGACCCCATTCCTATCACTTGACGTTTCATATTCCTTCAAGTGTGTAACCCTAACGAATTAGGTTTCCAACATTCATATATAGTTGGACTGAAAAAAGCTTCTTCTTGTATTATAGATGGTTGATTAAGGATAAAATCAAACCTCTCTTAAAAATTTGCACATTCATTTTTTTTTAATAAAGCAGAAGACTACTAGTTTTAGCCTTGTATAAGTTGGATATAAATGCCTTCTGGAATGCTTATAAGCATCTACTTTTGTAATTTTGCTATATATAATATAATTACTTTATTTTTTTCCTTAGAAAAAAAAATAGTTGGGATGTAATAATTACAAACATCTACAAACTCTATGATGTAGCTTGTGAGAGTTGCAAATTTTGTTTGAAACGCCATAACATATCTTTTAGTATGCTTGATGTTATCCCTCCTACAGCTTTTTAATATAACATTTCCCAATTTTGATTAAAAACAAATAAACAAATATACTAAATTTTACTTTTAACTATATATGTGTGTGTGTGTGTTCCCAATTTTGGTTAAAAATAAATATACTAAATTTTACTTTTAACTATATGTGTGTGTGTGTGTGTTCCCAATTTTGGTTAAAAATAAATATACTAAATTTTACTTTTAACTATATATGTGTGTGTATGTGTTCCCAATTTTGGTTAGAAAATAAATAAATAAATATACTAAAATTTACTTTTAACTATATATGTCTGTGTATATGTGTGAATTGGGTTTAGCTTGTCAATTGGGTTTAACGCGGGAGGTTGGGAGGAATGATTGTTATCCTCCCCACCCAGGTTCAATCCCCACAAGTGACATGTTGAGCTCATAATGAGTATATTGTTGTAATGGCTTCAAGCCTTATTGTTAATTGTCCTTGTGCCCTTAAGATTCTAGGGTTTACCCGAGTTACCATCCTTGAAATGAGGAGAAGTACTCGAGGGTTTTCCCTGAGCGATGTAACCCAAGAAAAAAATGTCAATTGGGTTTAGCTCGAGTGGTTGGGAGGAATGAAGTTATCCTCCCCAGTCGAGTTCAATTCCCTCAAGTGACATTTTGAGCTCATAACGAGTATATTGTTGTAATGGCTTCAAGCCCTGTTGTTGATCGACCTTGTGCCCTAAAGGTTCTAGGATTTACCCTGGGTACCATACTCAAAATGAGGGTAATTACTCAAGGGTTTTCCACGAGCTTTTTAACATGGAAAAAAAAAAAAAAAAANTATATATATATATATATATATATATATACATATTTTAAAATTCCTTGGAATATATAAGTTCTATGATATATTTATTATTTTATATAAATATATTACATATTAAAAATATACATAAGTTCTACAGTTTTATAATATATGAATACATCTATATTTGAACTTAATGGCAACCTTTCAAGTGAGGTTGATGCATGCCCAATCTACCACTACGGTTGCATCTTCAGAGCTATTCCTCACCTGTCAGTCATCGGGTGTTCGAGTCCCCTTCGCTCTCTCTAGGTTTTTCTCTGTGTTTATTTTATTTTATTATTCCAAAGTTTGTTAGGGTTTAAAGTAACTTTAAACTGGTGAAGCTCGAGATTTGCAATATATTTTGGCTTTCAACTTGATTAAAGTAAATCGACATTCGATTATGAAGCAACATTCTATGTTTTGAAGTATTTGATGTTTTGAGGCTAAGGGTTTGTCGAATTTCAACTCTTTGAAAATCTAACTTTGGATTGTGGGCATAGGTAATCAAAGATGAGTGTATTAATCCTGAATCCATACAGGAATGGGTCAAGAAGCCAATTCAACACTCTCAGAATGCATCAATAATATGGAAAGCAGTGGTTACAGCCTTCCCCCTAATAGGTAATTGGTTGGTTTGGAAAATAGGCGAAGGTAACAAAGTCCAAATTGGCTTAGATCCCTGGATTGGCAACAATGACGCATATAGGCTACCACATTAACTAGTTATGGATTTGAAAAGTTGAGGCTACAATACTCTGAGACAAGTAGGTTAGGAAATCAAAACTTTGGACATGTCGCAATAGTGGCTTTCATGGGAAGAGATTGGGATCCAAGAGGAGTGCAGACATATGGGAACATTATACTCAAAAACTCGAAAGTTGTTTCATAAATTTAAATGATCGAGACGATCAGCACATTAAGGGTAATGACAATTCCCATACTTGGTGGTCGAGCTTCTATGGAAGTTTAAACGCCCATCCAAATCAAAACAAAGCCTTAACACGGGACATCCTTCAAAAAAGAAGCTATGAGGGACTGGGTCAGTGTCATCTCTGCAAAGCTAACTCGGAAACAAACTCCCACCTTATTATGACCTATGCTTGTACTCTTGAAGTCTGGCCGGAAACAAATCGTTTGACTGGATTGAACAATGCATGGAAGGGGAACTTCATTAAAGATGCCCTCAGGAACTGGTCTATGAACAAAGCCACAAAGATGTATGAAGATCTCCCTCTAACCTTAGCCTGGGGAATCTGGTTGGCTCGAAACTCCAAGCTCTTTGAGGATAAGGATACTATCTCTATGAAATGTGATATCCAAAGTCTGAACATCCTCGCTGCTTTTCCTCAATTTAAGGAAGGATGTACCTCAAAGCACCCCTCTGTGGAAGTCATAAACAAAGATTTTCCTTGGGCCTTTTCTGATGGAGCCCCCTAATGATCCCCCCCAAAAGGCAGAGTTGGGGGAATCTTTCACCTCTCCCCCATTCACAACATCTCTTTTTAAGGTCGGATTGGGCAACGACACAAATAACTTCTGCGAACTTATGGCACTGAAATTGGTCTTAATGTGAGCACAAGAAAAAGGCATTTCTCAAATTAAAATTTATGGAGACTCTCTACTTGTGATTCAATGGATGAAAGGAGAATTTGATATGCACAACTTCACTCTGCAACCTCTTTTTCATGACATTCTACTCTTGAAATCAATCGTCTCTCACATCTCTTCAAATCATATTTATAGGGGCAAGAACTATGAAGCAAACATGTTGTCTAAGGATGGAGTGGCACTGGAAAGTAGGATCTAGAAGATCATTGACAACACCCTTGCACACTCCTTTGAATATGTTTATTCTCCTTGGTTCAAGTTTCTTTTGCTTACTTTAGAACTCTGTGATCAGTGTCTCTTTATGGAAAGACAGACTGAGCTCCTTCAAGAATAGTGGTTGAACTTTTTCAATGTATAAAATGACTATACTTTTTTAATAATTATGACAAGATTTGTATATGATTTTCTCTAGTATGGATCCTAGTCTAGGTTTCTTTGAAAGAAAACTTAGAACTGCAAGTGACGGTCTATTAACTAAAGCTACAGGCCTATCTCAACATATACCATTGTAATTTTGTTTTTATAAATAAAATTGCTAGATTTTTTTTTCAATGGAATATATATATATATATATATAGCCTTGAGAGTTAGCTCAATCGATTGGTGCCATTACTGCTAGGATTTTACTAGTAATTCAATGCATTGTACAAGTCCTTGATTTAATTCCTGCAGAGTCGGGCTGAACTAAGTATACCACCCACTTCACACTAGGTACAATCCTCGAAATTGGGGAAACGCCCCAAAGTTTCCCGAGGAATTATTTCCAAAGAAAAATAGCATATATATTATTGTTTCTAACTTTATAAATTAAAAGTATATAACATATATATTATTATAATATAAATTTTATAATATAATATAAATTTTATAATTTTGTCTATTGGGTAGCCCAGGTGGTAGTATGATGGAGTGTTATATCCCCACTAAGGTTCTATTCTTGTAAGTGGTGTGACAAAGCTTCCAACTTCGACAAAATCATGTCTACCCTAGGTACCATCATCAAATGAGAGGAAGTGCCCGATGGGTTCCCCCAAGAAATGT
>JASDQU010099802.1:178131-198496 GCA_032191745.1 Picea mariana
ATTATTTATGCTTCAAGGAATTTACGAGAACATAAACATTTAATGAAGCTTACATATTAATAATTATGTAGAGACTTGTAGATTATGTAGAGCATCCCGACAAAGGCATGTCAAACATTCTCGATCCCATCAAAGTTAGAAACAAGTGGTAGGAAGTTGTGTTGATGGTTGAGCGGGCTGATGGTGGTGTCACCATATTTGTATCTCTTTGACCCTAATGATCCATAGGACACCATGTTGACAACCAAAGGATTGCGAGAAGTTGGGCTACATGTTCTCACAGCCAAGAAAGTAGATTTAGAGGAAGTATCACCATAATCACTCCTAAATTGACACTTGTAACCTCCTCTATTGCTCATTGAATAGCCCTTGAGGATTGTGCCAAACTTATATAAAAGTTAGACAAATTTTGTTAATTGGGTTTAGCCTAAGTGGTTTGTCAATTGGGTTTAGCCTAAGTGGTTGTATGATGTAGTGTTATAGTCCCCACCGAGGTTCTATTCTAGTAAGTGACATGGCAAAGCTTCAAGCTTCTACAAAATCTAATTTACCTTGGGTACCATCCCCGAATAAGGGGAAGTGCGTAATGGCTTTCCCGGTAAATGCATTATGCAAAAATAATAATAATAATAATAATAATTGTTGAATTTAAAGCAGCAGCAAGAGCCATTCTCCGGGAGGATGGAAAAGACCCTAGCCAAGATCTAGGGCCCCCAGTGCACTCCTGGGGTTCTTGGTCTGGGACCAATAGTCAGTGCCATGGAAAAAGACCCTTGTAAGGGCCCCCAGTGCACTCCTGGGGTTCTTGGTCTGGGACCAATAGTCAGTGCCATGGCAAAAGACCCTTGTAAGGGCCCCCTGTAGATGACTGGGGTTCTTGGTCTGGGACCAAGCAGTAAAGACCCCTGAGAGGACCCCCAGTATATGACTAGGGTTCTTGGTCTGGGACCAAGCAGTTAAAGTCCCTAGATATGTCTAGGGCCCCTGGAAATGTTCCAGGGTACCCATGCCTGGGGCATGGGTTGATCCTTGGTCTTGTATCTTGGTGGATAAGACCCCAGAGATGTTCTAGGGCCACCTGGTCTTTGATCAGGTGCTTGTTGGTATATGTCCCTCTTTGAAGGCGGGCATGACCACATGAGGGATGTATCCCATATGCAATGATGATAAAATTAAAAAGGTCACTTTGAGAATGAATGGACAAGTATTGCCACCCAGTCACCCTTCCCAAACCCTCTTCACCCTTGTTTGTTTGTTTGGGGTTTTGTTTTTGCTTTAGGGGTTATTGTAGAAATATTAATTAAATGTTTTAATTATAACATGTTTAATTAATTATATTAATTAAACATGTTATTTTAATTATTATTTCTATTAACCTATCCTAGCCTAAAAGTATAAATAGAGTCCTACCCTCTATCTTTATGACACACTCATATTATCTTTCAAAGTGAGCGGATCTCCTTGAAGTTGCGGCCCTCCTTCAACATTTCAGTTCAGCCTTGGTTATTCTTGTTGACAGGTCCATGTGTAGTTGATGTGATGAAGGTCCTCCCCTACTGATGACAAGTCTGTGTGAAGGGTTGCTGAGCTAAGTTTTACTTTGAATGTTGTTGCAAAGTGTTTGAAGTTGCTGTCTCCCTCCTAGTGCAAATATGTTGAGCCGTGACCTCTCTAGCATAGTTCCAGCCCCTTTCTCTTTGAGCCGTGACTCTCCCAGCACAGATCTGAACCTTACTCATTGAGTCGTGGCCCCTCTAAACTGCCTGTAACCCTTGTCTTGTGTGAGGGTTTGGGTCCTTGGAATTTTATGTGTGTGTGAGGGTTTAATCACAGAAATTTGTGTGTGGTGTCTATGTGTTTTCTCCTCCTGGTGGCAAGAAAGTCTACTCATCTCTTGGCAAGAGATCTAACCTATATGGTAGATCTATGATCCTGAATTTTCTCTGAGCATAATTACAAGTGGCTTTACATCTCTTGTGTGTGGCATGGACTCCTACAGAGGTAAGACTACAAGGTAAGTGATTTGTTCGATTTATTATGGTTTAGATCTATAAGTTGTTATTTGATTTGAAGTTTATCATGATCTAGATCTGTTTATTCTTGTTTAGATCTGATCTATATCAGATCCATAGATTAAACCTGTCATCTAATTATCTAGATTAGTTCATTGCTTAGATCAGTTTATCTACTATCTAGATCTGAATTTATTGCTTAGAACTGTTGGTCTTTTTTCAGTCTGTTTAGATCTTGGTAAAATCTACTGCTCAGATCTGGGATCTAGTTAGAAAGAGATTATCTAAGAACTGCCTATGAACAGAATGAAATCCTAGCACTTATATAAAACTTTGCAGTTCAGATTACTTATTTGTGTTAAGTCTAGTTTATTTCAGATCTTCACTATTCTCACTAACAGATTTTTAAAAGACAGTAATTGTTCTGCATTACCTTTTTAATTCTAACAATAATAAATAAATATACTGTAATATAATATAAAATTTAAAATATAGCCCCAAGGGTTAGCTCAAGTGGTTCTGAGCCAAAGGTGAAGCTATCCCCAGCGGAGGAGGTCAAGAGTTAGAATCTCTTGTTCCCCCTTGGGGTTAGCCCCGTAATCAGGGCCGACGATTTACCCCGTTTACCATCCACGAAGTGGGGAAGTACTCGGGGGTTTCCCGTGTTGTTTTCCAAGGGGAAAAAAAAGAAAAAATATATAAAATTTAAAATATATATTATTTGTGCTTCACATAATTTATGAGAATAAAAACTTACGAGAACATAAACATTTAATGAAGCTTACATATTAATAATTATGCAGAGACTTTGTAGATTATGTAGAGCATCCCAGCGAAAGCATGTCAATCATTCTCGATCCCATCAAAGTTACAAAAAAGTGGTAGGAAGCTATGTTGATGGTTGAATGGGTTGCTGATGGTATCACAAACTTTGTATCTCTTTAACCCTAATGAATGAGCAATAGGACACTCTGTTGATTGCCAAAGGATCGTGGGAAGTTGGAATACATGTTCTCACTGTTAAGGAAGCAAATTTCGAGGAAGTATCACTCGTAAATTGACACTCGCAACCTCCTTTATTTCTCGTTAAATAGGCTTTGAAGACGGTGCCAAATTTATATAAAAGTTGGACAAACCTTATCTAGGTTTTTACGATTCACCTAAATTCAAACTCCATGCTTCAAACCCGACAAACCCAATGGCTTACAATGGAACAAGCAATTTCATTGGCCTATACATGTAGTTGGGTATTCCTGAATGGAAGGTACCATTACAAAGCCTTATTAAACTTTGGAGAGAGGAACTTGGGGAAGTCAAAGATCAATTGTACACTTTGCTAGAGCACATGGTCCCCCATCAAAAAGTCTATGACAGCATACATCAGCAAATCCATGCCTTTAGTCAAAGTAAAGGTACCTTTGTCAATAAATTAGTTGTTTGTGCAAGAAAATAGGACCAACCAAGTAAGCAATTCCAAATTTATCAAGTTCAAGTATTCATTGTTCTAGTCACTGAAACTTTCTAGCCAAAGTCATAAACTAATTTCTTGAGATTCTAACTTTCTCTAGGGTAGTCATTGCCCTCAACTGCAAAGGTTTGCAACTCTAATCATGAGTCAAACTTGTAGCGCTTTCGAGTGTGAGTGTAGTTGATCTATAAGTGGGTTCATTCACACGAAGAGAAACCATTTCAAACAACAAAGATATTGGGTAGTGGGGACTCAGTCAAAGAAATTTGAGGATGATGACTTTGGGTGGATGGACTTGGATCCTCAATCAACACCAAGCACTAGCATTGATATCCCTCGTTGATCGATGCAAAGCCTAGAGGAGGAAAAGGGTGATACCAATAATGATGATAAGGAGCCCAGTGTAGGAGAGAAGCTTGATGATATGTAGTTATTTGTTGTAGCTTGTGTTAGATTTTCTTAAATTTTCAGTAGCAATAGATTTACTAGAGTATTTCGATCTTCCTTTAACATTCAACAACCATATACTGAAAATATAAGCAGGATCTAGAAGCAGATAGACAAGCACAAGAAGACACAATGATTTATCCTGGGAAAAACCCAGCCAACTTTTCTTAGAGAGAATGTTTCTAATAACACAATACAACCATGAACAAGCTCTATTCACAAGAGCAAAACCAGCAATGAAGAAACCCTGATAACAAGTACTTATCTCTTCTTCTTGTCAAACCCTAGCGAGGGTAGACAACTGAGCAAAACTTAACAAAGATAGCACATCACCAAAAACAACTGCTAAGATGCTCCTTGAAGAATTCGCTGGAACTACTACTGCAACTGCTACTAGACTTGCGCATTAGCTGAGGAGTTGAGAAAATGTATGTCAAATGGCAAGGTGTCTCCCTTTATTTATAGTCTTCAAGTCACTTTACTAGGGCCGACTTCTCTTCCTAGAATTCTATTTTTCCTTTATTATTTTCCTGTGGGGCCGACTTCTCTTCTGGGGTATTCTTCAATTGTTCAATGGTCTTCCTTTGACTTCTTGGAATCTTCCTCTCTAAGAAAAGTTGTCCAAGAGGGAATACCTCCCGCTGCTACAAACTTTGAGGATGGTGACTTCGGGTGGATGGACTTGGATCCCCAATCAACACCAAGCACTAGTATCAATGTCCCTCGTTGATCGATGTAGAGCCTAGAGAAGGCAAAGGGTGATACCAATAATGATGATAAGGAGCCAAGTGTAGGAGAGAAGTTTGATGATATGTAGTTATTTGTTGTAGCATGTAGGTTGTACATTGTAGTTTGATTTTTGTTAACTCTAGAGGCCATTTAGAGCATCAATGTTTATATACTTTGTTTTGAATAAATATTGCACTCGATGCCATTTTCCTATATTCACCCTTGCATGCTATATCTATAAGCAAACGTTGCATATTTATAATTTGGTGTCGAATGGTTTGAATTTGCATTAGTGTGTATGTGTGTGTGTGTATATATATATATATATATATATATATATATAGGTCAATTGGAACTTGCAAGGTACCAACAATCTCACTCTCGCTTAAGTGCTTGAGGGTAGGACGAGATGCTCCAAACATTTTTAAGCCCAAAGGGTTAGCTCAATTGATTTGAACTGACCAATGTCAAGGCAAAGATCATTGAGAGGATCATGGGTTCAAGTCCAAAAGAGTCCCTCCAAGTTAGGATTACATGTTGTACTTTGGCAACATTTACGCCAAGCACCGTTGATGGAATGTGAGGAAGTGACAAAAGGGTTTCCCCCAGGACATTTTCCATGGAAAAAATACATATATTTTTAAATTTTGCAAATTTTATGTATTTTATGTACTTTTTTAGTAGAGCAGTTCATATGCAGGTTTTGTATCAATCCAACCCTCAGCTGGTTCTGGTTATAATAACTTTGGTGTTGATTATTAGTGTTGTTGAGACCCACACAGCATAAATAGAGCAATAGATGATAAGAGAATAAGTTAAGATAAGTTTATTAATGTCCAACAAATGACCATAAAAAGGTCAATGGGACTACTAAGTACATCTATGTAAATACCAAGTGGAAGTGCAAGGAGCACTCCTGTGAAACAAGACATAAGCTAATCTAAGTTCTAACACCTTAACATATGAAAATGTAACGCCAATACAAGAATCAACTCGTTGACAGGAACGCAAAAACCTAGGGCCAAGAAGAAAATGTCAAACATAATGAAAATTCGAGAGGGGGGGCGTAACATATCCTAGTGTTGTCATTGCTTTCTATAGAAGAGGAGGAAGAGGATAGAAAATCTCCCACCAAAATTGCAATCTTCATATTTGTGTCTCTCCTAATGTATGAGGTCAAATAAAATAAGCTCTTAATAAATGGCTAACCAAAGGCACTAGATTGTGGTATGTCCCATTGCTTGGATGGATGTAAATATTATTGTACTTCCACGTTTTACTGATAGCCATTACAATCAATTTAGCAACCCCTTGGTAAAAGATCATTACAAGGTACATTATCTGGGTCTTGGAAAGAGTGGAAGTTGTGATGAACTCTCATGACTCCTCATTTATGAATGGTGATTAGTTATGTATATAACATTGGGACCTTCCACTACAACACTACTTCAAAAACCAAAAATATGCTACATGTAATTGTCAAGCATTTAATGTAGACCAATGACAGTGATATTTTTTTACTTTGATCAATCTCATAAAAAACCATTGCAACAAGAGAAGCCAACAAACTTCAAAGTACCTCTTGAAACTGTTGGCTCCAAGGGGGCTTGCCTGTTGCCATTTCAATAACAGTACAACCAACGCTCCATATATCAGCAGGCCTGAAGAAAACTTTTAAAAAGTTAAACATCTCTTCATGATAATTTGAATCCAAAAAGCAAAATATGTGTGTAGATAAACAAGAACTCTCTATGGAGGGTCAAAACTAACAATGGACTTGAACAAAGATAGGAAAATAAGAGGTTCAAGCTTATCATATGCAAGATCAAAAATTATTATGTAATTGAAAATGAAAAACACAGTTTCCTAAAAATCCATCTAAAAGAATGTCAGAGCTAAACCTATGCCACCTCTCACTCTACATCTCTGTGCACTTTTATTTACTGCATTTTAGTGTGCATGAATCCATAAAATTGTTTGAATGTGTTTTTGTGAGATAAGGGAAATCAACAGAGAAACATACAAGCTATGCCCTGTCTGGCGAATGACTTCAGGTGCCATCCAATATGGAGTTCCCTTCATTGACTTGGCCCCTGTAATCGTGACCTATGCAACAAACAAATATTGACAAACTGTGTAACCATTTCATTTACACTAGCTTTTTAGGAATCTATCCAATTCCTCTTAAACTTTTAAAAAACTGCAGCAGTGAATATCATATTTCCAAATATTCCAAGCTCATCGAATCTCATACCCAAACAGACGTTATACTCTGTCATGTGTTGACCCTACAGAGGATCCAGCAAGACTGTCTAGGGATTCCAAATAGATCTATCAAAGAATCTGATGCACGTAATCTACTATCTAGTATGCATTCCTAATCAAAAAGATTGTACATTAAGAATTAAGTGTTCCATACCAGCTCAACAACTTTCTTGGATGCACCAAAGTCAGCTAACTTGATGCACCCTTTGTTGTCGACAAGAATGTTTGCACCCTGCACTTCAGAAGCAAACCATTTGAAGAATTAGAAAATAGCACAATAGACATGTTCTGATGGTTATAACTGAATGAGGCTAATATGTCGAAGGCATCCTACAACCACTATTTTATTTTACCTTAATGTCACGATGCATGATGCCATTGTTATGAAGATATTCCAGCCCCTGCAAGAGTTGTTTTGTGTACATCCTAATGACCTACAAAAATAAGGAAGTTGCGTGTAAACAAATTTGAAAGCATCCAAGACAAACTATCGTACAGTGCTTGCAAGAAGTTAGTATGCTGTCTTTTATTAAAAATTTATCCACACTATGTCGCATATTAGTCTATGTGAAGCAAGGCTTAGTTTACTGTACTAGATTACCCAACTGCAAAGGGCTATAGAGGTTCAGTACAAAAACTTATAGTGCAACGCCCTGTCCACACCAAGAGAAAGAAAAAACTCACCGGCTCTGTAAAGGAGCCAAATTTGCCAAGAAGAGAAGCAATAGACCCTCCAGGAACAAACTCCAAAAGAATATTTAAAGCGTCATCCTCTCTAGCTGTGCCTAGATAACGCTGCCAGGACATCCCATTATTTCAGATAAATCCACAGAAGATACATAGAGTATTGTTAGTTTTCGGCGTAAATTCAACCTTCCTTTAAGAACATCACAAACTGTGCCTTCTGGAAACTGTACATTCTGGCAGGGGGGCGAGATTGAATGGGGGAATGGTGCGTGGGAAAATCGTGTGCGCTATCCATATTTTTTAATACTTCCTAAGAAATCATTTCAGAAAGGAAGAAACATCCCTAGAAAATGCCCACTCTTAACCTTGTTAACTTTCCTCCCATAAACTCAAAACGAGAAACCAACTACACTAGACTTGGGTGAAACAGTTCAACCCGTTGTTTTTTTTCTCTCTGTATTTGTCAAATAAAATGGCAATTATAAATTTGCAATAGGGTCTTGTACCACTATATTGGGATGCGACAGATTGTGAAGAAGCTTGACCTCTTCCTCGAGCTCCTGAATTTGGGCCTGATGCGGTTCATTACACAAATAATCAATGACTAAAAGAAAGCTGCAAGGAAAAAATACTTTATTGCATTCCAACCCCAGAAAAGCTGGGGAGGGGCGAACGGATCTGTACAATAAGGACATGCAAGACGCTTACCTGGGCCTTATCTTTGGATGAACTGTTGGCAGCAATCAAAACCTGCGTCACCTTAACCATTAAACCCTCTAATCTAGATGAAAATTCAGCCCTTAATCATATAATCCCTCGTAGCTGTTTACCCATGTGAACAGAAGACAGTTTTAGTAAAAAAGAATACCTGTTTAATGGCCAAAAGCTCTCCAGAATCCAAATTCATACCCATATAAACACGGCCATAAGCTCCACACCCAATGAGTTCTCCCTTCCTCCACCTAATCGCTTGAGGACTTCTGCTCTCCTTGGGCGTTTTCCATTCGCACTCCATCTGGGATTCGAATCCCATGAAATCCAGAGATCGCCTTGCAGGACCTCCTTCTTCTGGCATTTTCACGCGGAGATCAAAAGATAGAGCAGAATGCAGCGCTCCAATGTGGTGTTGTGAGCATTTGATTTGAACGGAGCGGGCGGGGGAGGGTTTAACGGACTACTCTTAGCCACATCATCATCTAAGAGTCGAGATGTAATTCCCTCTTTTTGTGTTTTATTAAGGTTGCATAGTAATTGAGTAGAAATTAAAGTTGAAATCATGTGCATGTGCCTCTTGGTTGACCAATTTTAAAATAATAATAATTTGAAAAATTGAAATGAAAATGATGAGAAATATTAATAAATGAGAAAAAAAAAAAAGAGTAAAAGAGCGAGTGGTGAAGCTATTCCCAAGGTTAAGGGATTGAATTTTTTTGTTCTCCTTGGGTTAGGTTCCGTAATTAGGGTAGTTTACGTCGTTTACCGTACACAAAGTGGGGAAGTACTCATTTACCATCCACGAAGTGGGGAAGTACTCAGGGTTTCCGCAAGGTATTCTATCGGGAAAAAAAATAAAAGATTTTTTCGACAAGAAGTTAATTTGCATGCATTTGGGTTTAGTGTTTGATCTCATATATGAGACTAAGACACTGTGCTACTTGAAATTACATGACCTCTTTATCGTAGCCTCAGCAATGACAATATGGAATATTAAGTTTCTTGCAAATGCTATATGGGATAAAACTGTCATGTGGTCCTAGAGCAAGACCTAAAACTGCTTCTGATTAGCTAAGGGTTTGTCTTCCTCAATTGTAAGGAAACAATTTAACAACCCAAAACTTAGAGGCCTCAAGTAAGAGTGAAACTCTACCCCGTTATGGACCACCAGTGAGTTATTTTCAAGTGACATGGTTTTCCTTGAATAATGATGATGATTTAACTAGTATTTGTGGATAGCAAACAATGATGGTTGTCCTCATTATCAATTCATAACTGAGATATGATAGGTTTTGTCACCTTAAAAAAAGGGGGGTGTTATCCTTTTGACATCTTTCAAGTGTGTGGAATCCAACTTTACCACCTCCTCTATTTTGATTGCACGTATATTTTTTTTCCAAAATAATTTCATGTATGTTGTCTCTTTATCTTCTTTGAGGGGTTGGTGCTTTTGGCGTGATTGAATTTATGTTTATGTTACTTGTTTTAGAGGGAGGTGTTATGATATTTATTGTTGTTCCAAGGTTTGGGAGAACTGCATCATTTTTTGGAGTTGTCCCGAGATTTTTCTATGATGATTCTAGCATCTAGGTTTGTTAATTTCCATATTTCCCCCATAGAGACTTTGGCTTTTGGAGAAACATCCTTCAAATGTCATGTCTCTCAATAAATTCTACATCAAAAGTTGTATTTTCATAATCGAGTCCATGGATCCGAGTATAATCATTCCACTCTAAATATGTATGCTCATCCAATAGAGCTTTGGTCATGATCTAGGGGGCGTCAAAGACCATCTCATAAATAGTCTTAACACTAGTAATCTTTGGGTCTTGAACTTCTAACGCATTTTGGGGGCCTTCTCAAGCTCTTTTTGAGATTCTAATGTGGTCATCTCATAAACAATCTTGATCTCAACACTAGTAGTTTTCAAGTCGTGAACTTTCATGGCATTTTGCAAGGCCTTCCCATGCATTTGTCAGGGCACTGACACCCAATAGCCAAGGATCCAGCACATCCTACAAATTTTTTTACAATGAACCAAAGAACACCTTAAATAAAGCAACAAGTGAAAATATATGGTCCCAGCAGAGCTCCCTTTTTTTCTGGATAGTTGTACATCATCCAACTCAATGTGCACACTTAACACTAACTTCGTGTTAGGATTAGATTTCTTGCATCTAAGCATTTTTGCTTCTTGGGGGTTTTGGCATTATTATAAAATGTAGTTTCAATCTCTTGTTGCATCTTTTTTGAATGAGTGTAATCATCACATCTCTTATCAAAGATGAGCTCCAACAATTCTGGTCACTGTGTGTTTTTATGTGCATTGCAATGTTTTTCATCATTGATTATTAATAGAAATTGGTTTTCATTATAATATTATACTTCTAGTGCGGTATTGTTATATACCTAGGATCTCAAACATCTATCACATACATGATATCCAAGAATAAGCTAGAGAATCTCCTTTACTTTATTAATATCAAAACCCTTAAGGTATGGAAACACCTTACAATTGATCATTTTATGGAAGGGATTCACTCATGTTCACTTGCCTCTTCAAGGGGGCAACCTCCTAATGAGCTAAGCTCTAAATAAAATAAACTACACATCATTCATAAGAACTTTGTCCTTATTTATAACTAACAAGAGAACCATGATCATAACAACATCCTAACTACTTAGTGGACCTTATTTAACGAGGCCCCATTACACTTATCCAATACTAACTACTACAATGGGCCTTATTTAATAATAACAAGCATAGTGGATGTAGTCCACCTTAAATTGAATGGCCTCCTCTATTATCACTCTATTGTGGACTCTTCGACCCCCTTTAGATCCCAAAACTATATCACATACAAAATATCCAAGAATAAGCTAGAGAATCTCCTTTACTTTATTAATATCAAACCCTTAAGGTAGGGCAACACCTTACAATTGATCCTTTTGTGGAAGGAATCCACTCCTATTCACTTGCCTCTTTGAGGGGCAACCTCTTGATGAGCTAAGCTCCAAGCATAATAAACTCTACACATCATTCATAAGGAGGACTCCATCCTTATTTGTAACTAGCAAGAGAACCTTAATCATAACAACCTCCTAACTACTTAGTGAACCTTCTTTAATGAGGCCCCATTACATTTTATCAATACTAATTGCCACAGTGGGCCCTTTTTAATAATAACAAGCATAATGGACCTAGTCCACCTTACATTGAATGGCCTCCACTGTTATTACTCTACCATGGGCTTTTAGCCCCCCCATTACACCCCTAGGGAGGATCTCAATAAGTAGCTTGTGTTTTGTTCTCATTCCATAGCAATGGCATTAGAGTAATCTACTCTTTATTGTTCAAGCAAGAGACCTCGCATGGTGGAAAAACTAAGGAAAGACGACAGAGCATAAGATCTTATCAAGTTGTTGCTCTAAGAAGCCCTCAAGCAATGAAGGAAGAATATAATGGATCATTCCCCCGAACTCTTCAACGACTTCCAACAATGACAAAGGCACCTTCAACAAAAAATCACTTCACATGAACAACACCCATTAAGGGACGGGTTGATTTTGATGTCCCTCTATATGAAGGCAATACATATGCATAAACTTTAGAGAGAAGGTTAGATCAAAGAGAGGGTTATATCTTTGTTCACAACTTTTTCTATGATGAGAAGATTGTGTTCACACCCCTAAATTCCCTTCTCTATGACAAACATTGGTGGGATAGTTATTGTGTGCAACATGTCGAACATGACTTTAGAATGTATGTAGTACATCCCACTAAGGGGATTTTGTTGATGCCCTTGACAAGGCGTATTAATTTTATGGAGGATACGATGACCAATACATGAGATGGACAACTTTGTGCTAGGTTAAAAACCAAATTGTTCCATAATACACCAACACCTTCCATACCTTGCATGCAACATTGGGTATTAAGGATTCCGAGTGGGGGTTTAAGGATTACAAGTGGTGGTTTGTTCTCAAATACCAAGCGACCTACAAAGATACATTCAAATAGAAATGGAGTTTCCAAACACATATTCACTGGGAGCCACTTATTAACACTTATTAATAGAAATTGGTTTTCATTGTAGTACTATATTTCTAGTATTGTATATTATGTTATTTATGTGACACTATGCATTCTTTCATTTCATTCTCAATCCAACCCAATTCAATGGTATCAACACATTCTACTCTTTGTTGTTCAAGAAAGAGGCCTCGCATGGTGGACAAACTAAAGAAAGACGATGGAGTGCAGGATCATATAAAGTTATTGCTCCAAGAAGCCTTCAAGCAATAAACAATATAATGGATCATCTTGACAACGAGCAACCATTTTAGAGGAAAAACTCCCTCAAGAGACAAGTTGATTTTGATATCCCTTTGTTTGACGACAATATAGATGCACAAGCTTTGGAGTGGTTGGGTCAATGAGAGGGTTATTTATTCAACTTTTCCAACAATGAGAAGATTACCTTCACACCCCTTAAGTCCCTTCCCCGCGTCAAACATTGGTGGGATGCCTATTATTATCACCTAAAAATCGCTCACAAAGCTATACAGGTGATCATCGAAAGAGTCATCAATACAATACAACAAAGTGTTATTCCATGTCAATAATACACCGTCCTCGACAAAGCACCAAAACTATATAAAGTGGATTTTGTATGCATTTGCATGACTTTGCAGTGTGGATAGTGCACAATCTACGTAGTTGTTCCTTCAAAAGTCGTGCAAATTGGCCCGAAGTGAAATCTCAACAACATTCAGCACAATAAATGACAAAACTCCAATCAAGGTTACTCCAAAGTTAAGGCACCAGGGATCCTTGAGCTCTATGCCAATTGAAAGTTGGTACTTTAGTGGTTCCATGTCACTTCAAAGCATGGGGAACCGCATCCCAAGTCGCACCATTCACGCTTGGAGCTGGCTTTAATGAATCTTGAAGATTGACTATAAATAGAAGCCATGGAGCAACATTCAAACAAGGGAAGTTTATTCAAGGTTATGTTGCTTGAATGATCCTCGAGAACCACATTCTCAAGCCAGCATTTGGTGCATCCATAGCCCATAACTAGTACATTAATTTATTCCCTTTGGAGAGTTCTCGCACATTTATTTGCTAAGAAAGAGACAGAGAGAGGAGAATTCCCAAGGAACACAAAAGGACCCTCCCAAGGAAGAAAGGAGAGCCCACTTGCACTCACCAATTCTCTACGGTGTAACAACAAAGTCTTTCCATTGGTTTATAATCACTTTTGCTTTATTGTTGATGTAATTTTCATGCTCTTTGTCTATTTCTTTCCCTTTATTTATGTGTTTGCAATTGTGGTTATATGTATGGACTAATCCTAACCATTAAGTTGTTGTCTAACTTTCAGCCTAGCTACACAAAAGGTTATTTTTTCTTACCCAAGTGACTCAAACAACCAAACATATTGGTGACTCCCACTCACTTTCTAACTCATAGTTATATTTTTCTAGGCTAGTGGAACTCTTTCTCTCATTTATCTTGTTTTCTAGGTTGTCAAACTAGCTTATTCAAGGTCTTAAACCAAGCTTTTAGACATCCATTAGAGCATAATTCTTCTTTCCATAGTGTCGAAGTCTATAGGGCTTTCAAAAGAACAAACACATAAAGCCGCATAAATCTCACAGTTCTCTCATTCTCAGTCTGTGAAATCTATGCCTCTATCACCAAAGCAACCCACGCAAATTCCCTTTCTCACAAGATTTTGGTTGATTTTCACTTTAGTTGCTGATAGGGGATAAGAGTTATTTTTTATGCACTTTGTAACACTAAAAAAATCAGTTTTTGGTCCATTCTTGCATAGGTAGATAGTAAACCTAGTTTGGTAAAGGATTAAAAAGAACCATGTTTCTTTCCCTTGCCACGTGGATGGCTTCTTAAAAGGCACATGAACCATTAATTAGGTTTCTTTCATTTTTACCACTTAGATTGTTCAGGACTAGGATTGTATCTCATCAACCTAACGTGCTCTCTACGTCGCACCTTAGGGTGATCTTGGTAGACCATAAAACTTGAAGATCTCTTCATCTCCCTTTTCATTTCAAAACGCACATAGGAATTAAATTAGTCTAAGTAATGCATTGTTTTTTTTTTACAGAAACAGAAGGCAGAATTTGTATTTATAGGTTGCAACCGAGGTCGCTAATGTACAAAAAGAGGGGGTGGGATTAAGTCCCAGTGCCCATATTACAAGATCTTTCTATGCTAAGAAACTGCTTATTTAATTACTAACTTATCTTCTTCTTGTAGTCTTCTAAAGGCATTGCCATTTTTACAAAAAACTTATGAAATCCATGCTTACTTCTTCTATCCCTCTGTGCGGGACAGTGAGATTTCTTCTGCGGTCGGCTCCAGTGCCACATTCAAGTCAGGAAGCGTCGGAGCTACTCTGGTCCCTCCAGCTTCACCTGCTATGTTGTTGCTTTGTCCTTCAACATCTTGTGCTCTGTTTTCCTTGTCTTTCTACAGCCTTTCTCCTTGGCTCCTTAAATACTCCACTTCATCCTATAGTTGACTGATCATTGCGTGGTGGCTTGAAAGCGTTTCCAAAGTGAAATTGAGAGTGGCGCTATGGGAGTCAAGGAGCATTGCTAATTATTGGGTGGTGTGAAAGTTTTCATCCACCATTTCCTCATCACGTTCCATTCTTCCTGCGTTCACGTTGTACCTTACTTGTCCTGGCTGATAAACCGTGGCCGACTGATATCTCAAATGCCTACTGTTTTGTGGTGAGGCCCTTTATTTGTCTTGAGCTTCCCTCCTGAGTCGTTGAAGTCCCTGACTTAGGTGGCCCGCTCTGCTCCTATATCTTGTTGCATTTGGTGCAAGGCTTTTCCTTCTTATGAAATTTATAAAGAGGATCAGGTTCGGATTAACCTGCGTTATCCATGCAACGACCTTCCATGATCTTGGATTGCGACTTCTTTGGATTTTGAGGTGATGCCTGGTTTTAATGCACATGCTATGAATCCTCAACTCAGATGTGTTTCCTTTCATTTGCGCAAGTGTCAATGATGAGAAAATGAGGGGAGGAATGGAATGACGTTGCTTTGATGTGTTTTCTGGCAGGCTCCCACACCGGATAGTCATGTTGTATCGCGTGTGTATCATATCCATCTTAGTCCTAGTACCTTCCTTTCTCAAACCCGAATTTCCATCGTAGTTTGCATTCCTGTAATTTACGAAGAGCGATCCATGTTGGCTGTTGTTCTGGGATGCACCGTTGTCGTGCTTGTTGGACGTATTCTCTTTTTTGATGAGTTGGAGCTTTTTTATGGGGGAATTTGCTGAGTGTTTAACCCATTGATGACCAGATTACCTTTACCTTTTATAATTGCATTGTTGGCCTATTCGTCAGCGATTCCATTGTTGTGTTGACGGATGTGGAGGAATTCTATATTCATTTCTTTGATAGCGTTGTTGATCCGTGCTATGATCCTTTGGAGGGCAGAGTTTTTCGGAGCGGTATGCTTGACAAAATGTCTGATAATTATTTTAGAGTCTCTTATGACTGTTCGCTGGTTGATTTGGCGCTCCTTTGCATTTCGAATACCTTTGAGAAGCGCGTAGGCCTCCGCAACATTGTTTGAAACAATGCCTAGATTCCAGGAGTACATGTCCATTAGCTGGACTCTAGGATTGCGAATGGCACCTCCCGCTCCTCCCTCCCCTGGGTTACCTTTGGAAGCACCATCAAAGCTTAAAACATGTTTTTTGTGGGAATTTGACCAGTTAATAAACTCATGGTATGTGTACTGAAGCTTCCAGCATGGGGCCTGGTTTGTTTTGTGATCTCCACTATTATCTCTAATGTTGAACTTGTTGATCCAAGCTTCTTCCTCTTTTCTCATTTTTGTTCCTTCCTTGATATCCATCTTTTTGCTTGATATATATTCACTGATCTGGCTGATGGCACTTGTCGCTACTACTTGGGGGGTGATGGTTTTTTCTTTGAAGATTTTTTTTTTCCTTGTTAGCCAAATCTACCAGCATACAAATTTGATTGAGGCCTTCCACACTATACTGAACTTCTGTTTTCCTTTG
This sequence comes from Picea mariana, assembly GCA_032191745.1. Lineage (NCBI taxonomy): Eukaryota > Viridiplantae > Streptophyta > Pinopsida > Pinales > Pinaceae > Picea > Picea mariana. The sequence continues at coordinate 194,534 of JASDQU010099802.1, forward strand.
AACGACCCTTTACACTGCTTTGCCCATTTGCCTAACAGGCTTCTGGTATTTGTGGGGTTGGCCACATTGGGGACTAATTCCTTATATATACAGTTCATCACCTGCCTTGTAAAGTTACAATTCAGGAAGAGATGTTCAGAGTTTTCAAGGCTGATGTTGCATAAAGCACACCTGAACGGACCCGAGAATCCTCGTTTATTTAGATTTTCACCTGTTAGTATTTTATTGTGGGCCAACTGCTAGCAAAAGATGTTAATTTTTGGGAGACTGTTTGGGTTCCAAATTTCTCTCCAGATGGCTGATTTGGGGGGGATGCCGTTGTCTTCAAGTAGCTGCTTATACCCTGATTTTACTGTATACCCCTCTTTTCCCCAACTTCTTTCATTTGCCTTGGTTAGGTGGACAGGAGCAGAGCAAGAGATTCTTTGAAGGAGTTGTTTGGCATCTTCTGTCAAATGGGGAGGGACTTCCCCCAGATTCCAGCTTTCCTTATTTGAAATGTCATATAATGTTTCCTTTCTTCCTGCGGCTAGCCAATGTTTTAACTGGGTGAAGGAGGGTATTTTTGAAAGGATTCCACTTTCTGAATAGTTGTCCTCCCATATCTTAATTTTTTTCCCATTTCCTGGATCCCAATTCAATCAGGTTTGGATTAGAGGAATTGATGCTCGGACGAGCTTCCAGATGGGTGACCCCGTTTTCCCCCAGTCTATTCCATCCACACATCTTTTTCTATTTGCACTCATATATTTGATGTAGAGCGCTCTCTTCCACCACTCTTTGCCCCCTGTAATTATCCTCCAAATTACCTTTGCTCCTAGTGCTAGGTTGAGCTTTTCTGGGTCCCTTATTCCTAGCCCCCCATTTTCTTTGGGAGTGCGGGTGGTTTTCCAATTTACCATGTGGAACTTTTTCTCGTTGTTTTTTCCTCCCTGCCAAAGGAATTTCCTAGTAATTTTGGCCAGCTCTCTTTTTATTCCAGCCGGAGCATGGAGGGCAGAGAATTGGAATATTGGGAGGGAAGAGAGGACTGATTTTATTAAAACCACCCTTCCTGCTAGATTCAGCCATGTGGTTCCCCATATTTCGAATTGGTCCTTTAACTTTTGGATGATGTTTCGCCATGCTTCCCCAGGCAGGGCCTTTAAGCTTATTGGCGTCCCTAAGTACTTGAAGTAATTCCACTCCATTGTAAAAGGGAATTGGAGAATTTGCACTATTCTTGCCATGGTTCCAACTTGTACATTCCAAGTGAAGATCTGACTTTTGTGCTTACTGATGAGGCCTCGTGAGGCTAATTCATATTGATCCAGGACGTTTTTAAATCTCTGTGCCATCACCCGAGAGGCTCCCCCAAGAAGGAGAGTATCGTCAACAAATTGAGAATTGTTGATTCTTTTGACTCCCCTCGTGATTTTTAGCCCTGGGATATTTTTGGAGATCCTTTCTTGTTCTAATCTTCTATTTAGAGTTTCTGCCATGATGACATAGAGCAGAGGGGACAAAGGGTAGCCTTGTATTAGTCCTCTTGTGGCTTGAAAGTAGGGGGTTGGGCGACCATTAATCAAGGGGGCAATCCAGGGATTAGAGATGGAAGCAGTAATCCAGGAAATGAAAGGGTTTTGGAAGCCGAATTTGCGTAGGACTTCATAAAGAAATTCATGATTTACTCTATCAAAAGCATTCTCCATGTCAATCTTAATTATCATTCCCTTCTCTTTATTTGTCACACTAGTATGAATCGCTTCCTGAACCAGGATTCTATTATCCCAAATTTGTCTATTTGACACAAACCCCCCTTGATTGGGGAGTATAATTATGGGGAGAATAGGCTTTAGCCTGGAGGCTAGAATTTTTGCAAGGAGTTTGTAGTAAGCATTACAGAGGGATATAGGGCGGAAACGATCGAAGGTATTCACATTTTTGTCCTTGGAAATCAACGCTAGGAAGGAGGAGTTCGTGGCTCCCCTAATCTTGCAATTTGTTAGGGCATAATTAATCATTCGGAGCATGTCTTTTTTGACAATTTCCCAGCACTTGCGATAGAAGTGGAAAGTGAAGCCATCCGGTCCGGGTGCTTTGTCCGGGTCAAAGTGGAAGACTACTTCTCTGACTTCTTCTTCTGTAATTTTCTTTATCAGGTCTTGGTTGTCCTGATTTGTAATAATTCGGGGGATATGCTCCATAAAATTTATCCTTTGCCCTTTGTTGTCTTCACCATCATGGGTGTAGAGTGTCTTGAAATGGGAGGTTGCCTAAGTTTTTATCTCTTCGAAAGAGTTTATTATTTCACCAGCAGTTGTTTTAATTTCATCTATAGTGTTTCTATGTTGTCTAGCTTTAGCTTGTTTATGGAAGAAGATAGTGTTATTGTCCCTTGCCTTGAGCCACGAGGCTCTGGATTTCACCCTCCATTCTCTTTCTTCGTTATGTAGCGCCTTTAGATACTTTTGGAAGTGATTTTTCAACTCCTGAGTCACTTCCTTTTCTTCCATCTCCATATGTGTCTCTTCTAACTTTTGTTTATGCTGCTGCACCTCATCCTTTGTGCTGAGAAAAGCTTCCTTTGCCCAGGATTTGAGAGCTTGTTTTGTTTTTTTGAGTTTTTGTTCCCAGATAAATACTGGGGTTCCATTAATCCAAGTGGACCAGGTTGAGGAGATGAGGGGGAGGAAATCCGAGGAATCCATCTAGAGAGGATTGAATCTAAAAGGGATGGGACCATAATTCAAAGCCATAGTTAGGGTGAGGGCTATAGGCCGATGAAATGAAATCCCCCAGGGGATTATTTTAGAGTTTATGTCCAAAGGAAGGAGGAGGAGGGGGCTGTGGATTAGGAAACGATCCAGTCTAGCAGCTATGTGGCCCACCCCAGTCCTTTTGTTGCTCCAAGTATATTTCCCTTTTGAGGGTTTTACATCAAGAAGGTCAAGGTCAATGATCAGGTCTTCCATGCTTTCCCGAAACTGGTCTCTTACGATGGAACCCCCCTTTTTCTCCCCTTGATGTAGTGTTGTATTGAAGTCTCCAGCTATAATACAATTTTCTTGGGCATCTATATCTTTCAGTTTTGACATAGTTTCCCAACAATCTTTTTTCTCCCTTATATTATTTGGCATGTAAACGTTGCAAACGGGAAAGGTAATACCTGATTGTAGATGCTTTAGCTTGACCATCGTCCAGTGGTTAGTAACCTCTCTTTGTTCCTCCTTGAAGATTTGGGTGCTCCAGGCTGTGCAGCTTCCTCCTGAGGCTCCTCTCGCACTTATTGCCACACCTTCACTAGGATTCCAGAGTTGTTTGATTTCTCTGAGGACTTCATCGTCCTTGAGTTTCGTCTCCTCAATTAAGAGTATTTGGGGTTTTTCAGTTTTGATCAGTTTGCGCAGTGCTTCTTTCTTTTTCGCTTGGCCCATTCCTCTACAGTTCCAGGAGACAACCTTCATTACTTATTGTTGTGCTTGGACCCTCCCTTTGAGGGGTGTGTTTGTCCCTTTGTTGGATGGGTTTTCCCATTTTTCTCTTATTTTCGGAGGATTTCTTCTAGCGTAGGTTAGGTACCTAGATCCTTATCTTGTGTGGTTGCTTTTTCTCTTTTGGCCTTATTTGTTTTCCTCTCTGCTTTCGTAGTTGGGACCGTTTTTGGGATTTCAATTTCCATTTCTTCTCCGAATTCCTCTTGACTTCCATCTTCCTGCCCTGGATGAGCATCTGATAGCTGTGGATCTTGATCTTCTACCTGATTTTCTTTGCACGCGTCCAGTTCTTTAGGGTTTCCCTCCATATTTTCCTTTGTCTTCGTCTAATCTGGTTCCTCGCTTTCCAGGATTTCGAATTGATTCTTGTTGCTTTCTACTTTATCCTCTATCTGGATTGTGTCCTTCCCTTTGCTTGGAGATGGGGGAGCATTGTTGCTTTTTCGATCCGGATGCAGATTCCCTGTTTTGTTCACTGTTTTTTTCC
>JASDQU010099802.1:198546-231765 GCA_032191745.1 Picea mariana
CTCTGAGCAGTAGAGTTGACGAGAAACTCCAGATGACTCTCATGTGTGATGCTGTGGAAAAGAAGATCTATTGAGTGGACGAGCACAGGTGAATGTGTGAAGATTTGGTTCTTCTGTGTAATGCAGTGAGCCAGAGATATGGACATCCCTATGGATTTGCCCCTAGTGGATGAGCACTAGTGGGTGTATCAGATCCCTTGTTATATTGTTCAAGAGTCAAACCTGCCTGTAACCCTAATTGTAATGTAAAGGGTATAGGTCGACCCCACCTTAATGTGATTAGTAATAAATGTAAAAGATAATTAATCTGGTTAATATTAATTATAATGTGACTTAGAGAGGTCAGCTCTGTTGTGCCAATAGACACTTTTGTTGAGAGGACAAATCTAATATAAGTAAAGGAAGATTCTCCATTGTGGAATCATATCGTTCACACAAGTTTGGAAATTTCAGCAAGTACATCTACTTGGGAAAAGTGCGCACCTTTCTTGGGCGCTAGTCTTCTAGGGTTTGAGCACCCTCTTGTGTGCTAAGTCTTATTGGTGGTGAAGGTCTTTCTCTTGAAGAATATAGCAAAGGATTTGGTTGGGTGTTCTTCCCTTGTTGAGAAGGGTTTCCTAGGATACTTCTTGTGTTCTTGTGCATGGTGTTTCTTCTTGTGATCTTGGTTGCTACAACATTCTTGTTTATGGTTAAGGCAAATGCAAAATTGAAATGAACTACATGCTTAACCTAGCTTATTGAAAAATCAACAATTTTATCATTTTTCCTTGGAGAACTAATGGCTCTACGAAAACAATTGATTGTCATTGTATGAGGAGTTAGAGCTAGAACCTATATCAGGGTTTACTCTCTCCATTTGCAACTTGGGAGTTGATCAATGGAAGAACTTGTGAGCAAGCTAGCTCCAAGCATTGGAATGAAGGTACTTATTGTCTAAGTTATGGTAATTTTGTTTATACTTATTGCCTAGTAACCCATAGGGAAGGGCCCCTTGACTTAGGTTCATCCTTTGTCTAAAGTGCAAAAGAGTGTTGGTGAGGTGACAATGGCCAACCTCTTAGTTCCACATGTCTTCACCTAAGTCTATAGGACTTTACATTTTTGGGTGGCACATTGTGTGGTAACACAAGGCAACCTCCACACACTGCAAAACCTGCAGTTGTACAGTTAATCAAAAATCACCCCTAAACAGATATATACAGCCTGCTGACGAATTGTATGGCCTGCCCAAAAAGGGAGAAAAAAAAACAAATAGCAACAAATATATGCCTTGTACAAATATGTTGTACAGTTCTACTGTATGGCCCTGCTCTTCTCCTTCTTCCTGACCTCTAGCTCTCCCACTCGTTAAATCTGCTCAACTATAATTTACCTCTTCTATCTCGTTTTATTTATGCTTTACTGAAATCCTATTCTACCAAAACCCTAATCTCATATTGTGGTGTATGGCCTGGATGAAATCTAAGTCATTAATGTATTACATACACTTTATTAGACTTCTTAGGTTATGTCAATGGCAAAACATAAGATATTTCACTTCTTCCTAAATCAATTACAAAATAGAATTATTACCCACTTTTCCTAAGTGGTCACCCTTGAAATGTCTCGAACCACTTCGTGCACATTCACACTAAACCATGTGCAAGAAGTGCCTATCCGAGCTACATTTCTCAACACTCTCTCTTAGCAAGGAAGGAATTCTACACCAACCCAAGTTTGTCTCTGAGTGCTTCAAACTTCCCTTTTGCTAAGGGTTTGGTCAGAACATCAGCTACATGTTGATCTATAGGAACATACTAGAGCTTTACTATTCCCTTATAAATCTTGTCTCATATGAAGTGACATATGATCTCTATGTTTGGACCTATCATGAAACACAAGATTCTCAAACAATTTGATACAACTCTGATTATAATAGTATATCACCATGGGATCAATCTCCTAGTCAAGCAACTCTACAAACAACTTTCAAAGCCAAATGGCCTCACAACTAGCAGTATTACCTGCCATGTATTCTACCTCTGTTGAGCTAAGTGCCATGCAAATCTATCTACTTCCTACTAAACCAGGATATCATCGTTGATCCCAAGCTAAAGCAACACCCTAAGATCCTCTCCCTGTTTGTTGCACTACCTGCCCAATCTGAGTCTGTATACTCCTGTGCAATTTCACTTCACCGTCTCGAAGATATCTCAGACCATACTCCATTGTGCCCCTCAAGTATCTGAGCACATGTTTTGTTGCTACCCAATGCTCCTGCCTCGACTCCACCACGAACTAGCTCAATCTGTTCACTGCAAAACATATATCTATTCTAGTGTTGACCAAATACATCAAGGAACCTATCAATTGCATGTATAAATGTAGGGTCCACCAACTTCGAATTTGAAGTTGTCACCCTTATTCAGATTAGTGATCATCGTTATGGCCATAGGTTTGTAGTCCTCCATCTGAAACCTCTTCAAGATCTCAACTGCATACTTACCTTGCCCAAGGAAAATCTCCCTTAGTCTCTACCAAACCTCTAAACCCAAGAAGTAATGCAATGTCCTTCATCTCAAACTCGACTACCATATCTTCTTTGCACCCTGCAATGAGCTTTTCTACACCTGTAAAAAACAATTCATCTACATACAAAACAAAAACAAGCAAATCAGTCCCAACAAATATATTATATAAATTAGGATTTGTTTCACTTTTGGTGAAGCCCACACTCTACAAATATCCATTGATCATGGAATACCATGCTCTCGGTGCCTACTTGAGTCCATACAAGGCCTTCTTAAGCCTGCAAACAGGGGACTCCTTCCCATTTAATTCAAAGCCTCAAGGCTACTCTATGTACACTTCTTCATCAATTATTCCATTAAGGAAAGTTGTTTTCACATCCATCAAATGTATCCTCCATCCCATAAATGAAACTAAAGACATAACTGCTATAATGGAAGTGTACCTAGCAACTAGAGAAAATGTCTCCTCATAATCTACTCCCTCTTTCTAGGAGAACCCTCTCGCCACAAACCTCGCCTCGAACTTCTCGAAGCTGTCATCTGCAACATGCTTGATTTTATAGAGCCACTTGGAACTTAATACTGACTTCCCCTCTGGCCTTGGAACTATGTCCCACACATCATTCTACATGATGGAGGTGTACTCCACCATGGCATCTCGCCAAACCCATTGGTTTGTTGCCTCTTGAAAGCTGGAAGGCCCTAAATCTATGATGTTGTTCATTAATTCCATGTAGTTTGGGAACTTCTTCAGAGGTTTGTTTTCTCTACATGTGCTCCTAGGAGCCTCAACATACTCCTAAGCATCCCTCAATGTCTAATTGAACCGTCAAGGTCTCGTAATAGAATTGGTAGGAGCTAATGTCTCTTCCTCACCTAAAGGATGTTGTCTGGTACTAGAACCCACAGGCATTTATGGTGACCCTAGCTAAACCTTTGGAGCTTCCTACTCCTCATCTTCTATCATTGGAATAGGCTCGTGGGACTTCCTAGATACAAGATCCTTCTCAAACTTTACATCCCTGCTCACTACTATCTTCCTCTGCTCTAGAATATAGACCTTTTAGGCCTTTGAAGTATCCCTATACCCTACAAAAAACTCTTCCTGTTGGAGGGCTCCAACTTGGTCCTCTTCTCTATTAGGTATATGGTTATCAACTGGAGAACCAAAGATGCGGAAATGACTCACCTCTGGCTTCACACCAATGAATGCCTCCTGTAGTGTCTTGTCCTCCAAGATCCTATGAGGAACTTGTTATGGATGTAGATTGTTGTGTTGCATGCTTCTCCCCAAAGAAACAATGGCAAGTCCCAGTCGTGAACCATGGCCTTAGCAGCCCCTATGATGGATCGGTTTTTTCGCTCTACAACCCCATTCTATTATGGGTTGTATGAAGTAGTTAGCTCCCTCTTGATTCCTGCCTCCTTGAAAAAAACCTCAAACTCCTTATAGGTATACTCACCCCATTGTTCAATCTCAAGACTTTGATCCTCTTCCCTGTTTGGTTATCAACCAGAGCTTTGAACCCCCAAAACCTGCTAAATATTGAGAGAAGTCTTGTGAGAGAAGTCATCGATAAAGGAAACATAATACATGCTTCCTAAGATTGATGCTACTGACATCAGTCGACAGATATTCGAATGCACTAGGTCTAGAATCTCCTAAACCTATGCTCACTACTTGGGAAAGCAGCCTTGGCATACTTGCCAAGCATGCACCGTTTGCATACTCCCTACAACTCAATGTTGAACTTTAGAAGACTTGTGACTATCTCCTTCATAATAGGAAACACCTTATGATGCAAGTGATCCATCCCCTTGTGCCAAAACTCACACAAGTTGTCGTTGTTATGAACTAGGGCTCGAACAAGTTCACTCTGGAACCTATATAGATTTCCTTCCCTAACCCTATCACTTGGGCTACTTCTAGGCTAGATTCCTTTCATCTGATGAGGACCTATTGGTTCTTAAACTCTACTGCATAGCCCTTATAATCGAAATTGAAAGCAAGTTCTTCCTAAGACCTGGAACAAACAAAATATTATCAAAGTCTAAAGAGTTACCTAACTAGAGATGGAAGGGAATGGTACCAACTCCTACTACTGGGTACTTGGCATCACCACCAAGGTCTACGTGAACCCATGAGTTTTGCTCTTTCAGACTAGTAAAACACTGTCGGGCTAATGTCGTATGCCAAGATGCCCCACTATCCACATACCAAGCATCCCTTGGAACCATGCTAGTAGAAAGGCAAGATATCATCGAGAAATCCTTCTCGGATTTGGTGGAAAACTCGTTCATCTGAGTTTCTATAAAGGGTACCACCTGCTTCTACCATTGCTTCCCTTTGCCCTTCTTCTTGTCTGGACACTATGATATAATATAATAATAATAATCTCTTTTTAAGGTCACGACCAAGCCAGACACCAAATTGGTGTATGAGACCCCCTTGTTTGTGGGACAAAGGACCCCCTCCACACAGCGATTTGACTTCTAAAGTCTACGAAGGTATACATACCCTACCCCCTCTGGATTTGAACTTGTGACTTCCAAGGAGGTATACATCCACGTGCTTATGACAAATGAAGCACTTGATCTTTCTCAAGTCCTTCCCTAGCTATGAGGTTGATTCCTCATTGTTTTCCCTTGCCCTTGACGGGTCCTTTTCCTTTGCCCTTCTTCATTTGTCCAAATAGGGCTTGGTTATCATCACCACCCTTCTTGCTAGCCTTGGACTCCATCCAAATCTCCTCCTAAATACAATCATCGCGTGGTCCTTCAAAATAAGGAAGACTCTCACAAGCACAAATGCCCTTGACAAATGTTTCCCATGAAGCGGAGAATCCATTCAGTGCCATGTTCATTGGCTCTGCATCTTCAATCTTCTCCCCAATTGCTACAAGTTGATCACACATCTAAGTGACCTTCATCAAGTAACTGGTAATTGTGTCTGACTTGATCATCTCATAGATCTGAGTTTGTTCCACAATATCATCTCCCCGTTTATGTTTTTACTCTAGTAGAGGCCAACCAAGGCATCAAACATCTCCTTTGTAGTATTCTTCTCTTATATGTGACGAATCAAATGATCCTTTACAGCATCCATAATCATCTAATTGGCCTTCACTTCCTCTTGTGAGTTGCCAACTGCCACAGATCTGTAGGTGTAGCCACAACATCTTTGACGACATCCAAGAGATCATTCTCTTCCAATAACAACGTTACCTTGATTTTCCAAGGCAAGAAATTCGAGGCAACTTCCAATATGTCCTCAAATTTGAGGCTCATTGTTGCCATCTCTGAGATCTAATACACAAACTCTCATATTTGATTAAGACAAAAAAACTATCCTTCAAGTGTGCTTATTCCTTCCTATTGACCTTTGTTTCCAGCAGTGATCTATTGTTGTAAACCCTTGAGAATCTCTGAGATCTAAGACACAAACTCTCATATTTGATTAAGTAAGACAAAAAACTATCCATCAAGTGTGCTTATTCCTTTCTATTGACCTTTGTTTCCAGCAGTGATCTATTGTTGTAAACCCTTGAGAATCTCAATCAAGGCCTAGCTCTAATACCGTGTAGATTTTCCAACCCTAGGTGATTGTTGTCCTAATGTTTTTCTCATTAAATAATTCAACAAAATTTATTGATCGACAAAAAAACAATTTGTGAACATAGCATCAATCACACAATAGTTGAGAGGTATATAGCAGGAGCATAAATGAAATACACATAGACACTGACGAATTCTCCTTCAAATCAACTTTTCATTCCTTTAATCAAAGCTTACAAGGCAACCTCCAAAGACTACTAAACCAGTAGCTACATGGTCAATCAAAAATCAACCCTAAACAGATTTGTACGACCTATTGAAGAGTTGTACGGCCTGCACAAAAAAGGAGAAAAAAACAAACAACAACAACAAAAGTATGCCATGTTGTATACTTGTTGTACATCCACTGTACAGCCCTGTTGTACGACTATGTTGTATGGCCTTGTTCTTCTCCTTCTTCATGAACTCTAGCTCCTCTCTTACTCGATAGATCTACTCAATTGTAATTTACCTCTTCTATCTTGTCTTATTTATGCTTTGTTGAAACCCTAATCTACCAAAACCCTAATCTCATCTTGAGATGTATGGTCTAGATTCACTAGATCTACTCAACTGTAATTTACCTCTTCTATCTTGTCTTATTTATGCTTTGTTGAAACCCTAATCTACCAAAACCCTAATCTCATCTTGACATGTATGGCCTGGATTACATATAAGTCATTAATGTATTAAATACACTTTATTAGAGTTCTTAGGCTATGTCAACTGCAAACATAGGATATTTCACTTTTTCCTAAGTGAATTACAAAATAGAACTATTACCCACTTTTCCTAAGTGGTCACCCTTGAAATGTCTCAAACAACGTCCTAGACGTTCACATTGAACCCTGTGCAAGAAGTTCATGTGCAACCTACATTTCTCAACACAGAACATATAAATTGTGATTCCAGCCCCTTTCCCTTCCACAAGCTTTGTTACGTATTTCCCACAAGGGTGTTGAACTCTTTGTGTTTATCCCCATCCTCACTGTCAATTTCTTGATCATCATCCCCTTCCATTTCTTCATCCTCTCCACGATATGTGCCACTACCTACTTCTAGTTCTTCCTCGTCACTGGTATTTCAGTTTCCCAAGGCCGCCATCATAATCAAAAATGGAACCAAAAGGATAAACCACATATCCAACATGTTTCTTGAGAATAACTTGCTACCTACAATATAATAATGGAGAAGGAGAAATGCAAAAGAGTAGGAGGAGAACATTCAAGTATTCAACATAGAAAATATACTAGTTTACAACACATGGAAAAAAATTAAAAACAAACAAGAATGGGCTTCGGAGCCTACCTCTTCAATTCTCCAATGGTGGTTGAACGTAGCTATGGGTACCTTCAATCTCCCTTCCAAGTTCTCACAAATCTGCGTCTCAACAACTAGCAAGAAGCCCACTCAAAACCCTAGCAAAGATGAGTAAAATCAGTGAAATGAGAAATAGAATGAGAGCAAATGTAGTGATTGAGTTTTTTAATCCATCAACAAACCCTAGCCATGCCTAAATCAACCTTTTGGAACCTTGTCTTGGTTCCCACAAGTAATAGAAAAACTCAAGTTTGCCTAGCCACACAAAAGCACTCAAGGAGCCGTTAGTGAACGATATTTTAGCTCTAGGGAGCATCTGAGCACTCTGGGAGAATCACTCTCTGAACAGTCCTTGAACACTCCCCACAAAGGCAGGGAGCGAAATTTTGGGGCAGGGAGCACACTCCTGAAATTCACTCCCAGGAGGGAGCATCCAAGAAGCATGCTTCCGAGGGCGGTTCCTGAATGCTCCCTCTGGGAGAGTGCTTCGGGAGCGAAGTGCAGGGGGGACTCTCCCCCACAGCATAGGGCATTACACAGTCATGGAGAAGGAGACAATGATTGTCGTATTTGCCTTGCAAAAATTCAGATACTGTGTCTGGATTTAAGACCACTGTCCAAACAGACCATTCTGCAATAAAGTTTTTAATGAATAAGCCCACCACCAACCCAAGAATTATATGCTGGTTGCTGCTGATGCAAGAATGTGATTTGACAATTCAAGACAAAACTGGCAACGACAACACTGTTGTCAATCATCTTTTGCATTCAGTGAATCGGGTGAAAGGGGAGTCTGTGGAAAAATTGTTTCTAGACAAACATCTCTTTGCAATCAGAGTGAAAACAAAATGGTTTGCTGCTATACCAAACTACGTTGTTGGTGGCGTGTTGCCACAACATTTTTCAAGGAATTAGCACAAATATTTGGTGAAACAAAGTGCTGCCTTTACCTGGATCGCCAGAAATCTGTACAGACAAGGTGCTGATAATGCGATACCGAGATGTGTTTGGGAGAATGAGGTGTAAGATCTTATGAGAGTTTGCCATGATGAACACCGTCGGTGTAATTTTACAGCATAAAGGGGTGCTTATAAAGTGGTCATTTTGCAACCCAAAGGGATACTTATAAAGTTTTCCAAAGCAATTACTATTGTCCATCAGTATTCAGGGATGCAAGGAGGTACACACAGTCCTGTGATGCCTACAAAAAATGGGAAGACCTTCACAGACCAGCATTGTGCCTTTGAAACTGGTGTTGATCTTTGAGCCCTTCAAGAAATAATGCATTGGCTTTGAGTGTGCCATTTCACCTGGCTCATGTATGCAGAGTAGATACATGCTTGTTTGCACAAGATTATTTCACAAAATGGGCTGAGAAGCCACAGTGGAGAATGTTGTTTTTTCTTGTACAAAAAATGTCTCCACGCATTGCAAAGCTCCTCATGAATTGTTCAGTGATAATTGTACGCCATTTATCATTAAAGTAACTTGGGCCCAGATGAAGGAATACCAATGGTCAAGCTGAGGTAATAAATCAGGAACTGGAAAATATGCTTACAAAAATCATGAAGATTCAGCGGAGAGAATCAGTAGAGAGGCTTCCTGAAGCAGTGCAGGCTTATCATGTAACTTGGAAGCATACAAAAAGTTTTAGGCTTTAGCCCACATCTGCTAGTTTATAGAAAGCATGCAGTGCAGCTGATTAACTTCAAGTTATAAACTTTGCGTACAGCCAGTAAGCTTGGAAAAGGTTTGGATGGTTCAAAGCGAGAGAGGTTGTTGCCATTAAATGCCCTTGACAAGATGCACGAAGACACAAGTGGTGCAACAACAAAGGAAACAGAGGCACGATAGATTTATAAGGCAATAACAGTTTTTCCCAAGAGATTGGACCTTCCTATATGATTCAAGATATGATGATTTTCTGGGAAAGTTTCAGGCACATTGGCTTGGCCACTATGAGGTTGTACAAATTTTCCCCAATGTAGTAGTCAAGCAGAAAAGCATTGACAAAGATGGGATTGAAATAATCACCACTGGATACAGGTTGAAGCTATACAAGAAGCCACTAAGCTGGAAAAAAAATTATTCACAAGTCTCCAGTCAGCTTGATCAAGAGATTTTGAAGCCAATAAATAACTGTATATTCTCCTCCAATTAAGTAGGCTGTTTGCATGTGTGTTTGAAGTCCATAACAAAAAACAGCAGAATTCTAGAGTTTTCGCAAAAAAACCTGACTGAATAATATGGGACAATTGTATTTCTGCCTTCATAAGTAAGGTCTGGTAGTTGAGTTTAGTGACATGTTTCTGCAATCAATACTTTTGATGCAAGGAAACTGCTCTATTTGGGCTAAACAATCTGTCAATTAACAGAATAACTGTTGTGAAGCTCTTTTTGGCATAAAATTCAAATCTCTGCAAGATTTAAAGGTATAGCATGATAGATGCATCCTAGTTCTTGTATTTCTTGCTTTTGGCTGCTTCAAATTGTCAAAACGTCTCTTGAATTTAATTCTGAGCAGCATAAATCAACATGTTATGCACAGGGAGTTTGATAAAAAAAAGCCAAGTGTCACCTTCATTTCAAGTGAAGGTGCAGACCTGTAACTTGTTTTCCTTTTAATAAGAGAAGGAGCAGACCCGTAGCATGTAGTCAAGTGATATTGTCCCTAAATATAGTACTTGTAGGCAAATGACTATTAATTATATGAGATATAACAACATAATTATAACATCAATATAACATGGTAATCACAATACATGCACCCACACATCACAAACATGTACATATATATACCTGGTAATCAAGCAAGCTTCATCCTTTGTCCACTCCTGCCACATCATAGGATTCAGAGGAAACAATGCACTCATTGCTTCTCTTGCATTTCGAAGCTTCTCCACATGGCCATATTTACGAAGTGCTTTAATGTACTGCAAAAAAATTAAAATACAAAGTACACTGCATCAGAAGTAGCCCACAAGTTTCTGTGTGTTTGAATGCTATTTTTCATCTATTCCAGATCAATTCCTGGATGTACTTTGTTTCTATTGCAAATCAACTGTTTACACTGTACAGTGATTGACTTTCATATTAATTTTCCCACTACAATATTGTTTCCAGAAACTGAATTTCTTGATAGCTGAACTGATTTGCCTTCTACAGTACTGTTTGCAGGAGTGGAATTGCCTCATAACAGAATAAGAGCAGTGTTTGTTAGATTTTCTTAAATTTTCAGTGGCAATAGATTTGCCAGAGTATTTTGATCTTCATTTAACATTCAACAACCATATACTGAAAATATAAGCGGGATCTAGAAGCAGATAGACAAGCACAAGAAGACACAAAGATTTATCCTGGGAAAAACCCAGCCAACTTTTCTTAGAGAGAATGTTTCTGATAACACAATACAACCATGAACAAGCTCTATTCACAAGAGCAAAACCAGCAATGAAGAAACCCTAATAACAAGTACTTATCTCTTCTTCTTGTCAAACCCTAGCGAGGGTAGACAACTGAGCAACACTAAACAAAGATAGCGCATCACCAAAAACAACTGCTAAGATGCTCCTTGAAGAATTCGCTGGAACTGCTACTAGAATTGTGCACTGGCTGAGGAGCTGAGTGAATGTGTGTCAAATGGCAAGGCTTCTCCCTTTATCTATAGTCTTCAAGTCACTTTACTGGGGCCGACTTCTCTTCCTGGAATTCTATTTTTCCTTTATTATTTTCCTATGGGGCCGACTTCTCTTCTGGGGTATTCTTCAACTGTTCAACGGTCGTCCTTTGACTTCTTGGAATCTTCCTCTCAAAGAAAAGTTGTCCAGGAGGAAATACCTCCCGCTGCTACAAAACATCAACACTCCCTCTTAGCGAGGAAGGTATTCTTCCATGATGTTCTCCTCTAGTAGTCCCAATCACACCCATCCATTTCACATGTCATGGGCAAGACTACCACCATAGTCTCAATACTACGCTGCAAGTATCTATGATGTTTCTCCTCTCCTAGTAGTCCCAATCACACCCATCCATTTCACATGGCTTGGGCAAGACTACCACCATAGCCTCATTCACACCTAGCCACTTCACATGGCTTAGGCATGGTCCCAATCACACCTAGCCTCTTCATGTAGCGTAGGCAAGACCACGCTACAAGTCCCAATCACACCTAGCCACTTCACATGACCTAGGAAAGACTTGTACCAGGCTACTCATTAGTCCCTCGATCATTTCACATGGCCTAGCAAAGACTTGTACCAAGCTACCCATTAGTCCCTTGGTCACTTCGCATGACTGATCTGGGAAACCCCTAGCCAGAGGGAAAGTATCTGCCCGTTGTAGGAGAAACAAGATAACTCCCTCTCAACGAGGGTGGATATTTTGCATCACGCCAAGCTTGTCTCTGAAGAACTCATACTTCACTTTTGACAGAGGCTTGGCGAGAATGTCTGTTATCTGCTCATCTATGGATATGTACCAGAGTTCCACTGCTCCTTTCTGCACCAGGTCTCGGATGAAAATGGTATTTGATCTCTATATGCTTTGACTTGTCGTGAAAGACTGGATTCTCTGAAAGCTTCACACAACTTTGATTATCACAGTATATCAAAGTTGGCTCCAACTCTTGATCAAATAACTCTGCAAGCAACTTCCGAAGGCACACTGCTTCACGGCTTGCAACATTGGTTGCTATATATTCTACCTCTGTTGTAGTAAGTGCCACCAACAACTGTTTTCTGCTCAACCATGAGATCATACTTGATCCCAAACTGAAGCAACATCCTAATGTGCTTTTCCTGTCCACTACACTCCCCACCCAATCAAAGTCTGTATAACCTTGCAACTTTACTTCATCGTTTGAGACATATCTGGGTCCGTATCCAACCGTACCATGCAGGTACCTCAATACATGCTTTGTTTGTTGAAATATTGTAACTGCAAAGAATATTCTACTTATTATTGAGTTATTATTATATAGATCAATCCCCTTTTGTGGATTGATCATATCGGGACTTATGTATGACCAAATCCCCTTTTGTGGATTGGTCAAACCCTAATTAACTTATGCAAATTAAGAAGTCGGCCCCTAGGGCTAATTAAAGTGGTTTTAGCCACTAAGTGAAGAAGTTTGCCCTGCTTGATGAAGAGACACCACCCTAGCGCCTACCAGCCAATATAAATAAGAGTGGAAGGCGCCTCATTAGCACACTCACTCAAGTCACTCATCTAGTGCGCAAGTTTGAAGGAAGCTACAGTTGTCGGAAGAAGAAGAGAGAGAGGCGCATTGCACAGTGTTGGATATTCTCTTATGTTTGGTCTTTTACCTTGGCATTGTATTGGCAATCTATATTAAGGAAGTTTTTGTTGGGTTTTCTCCCCCATGAGGGTTTCCCAGGATAAATGTTGTGTACCTTGTGATTATGTATCTTTCAGTGATCCTGCTTATGCTATTATAGTCTAGTAAATTGAAAAGAACTTAATAGCAGCTCTAAATTTAACATGGTATCAAAGCTAAACTGAGTAGAGCACCTTTCACTAGGTAACCAAAAACGTCACTGTTGTCGTACAAGAAATTTAGAGCTTTTTATTGGAAGAGAATTTCAGCCCAAAAATTATCTAGGGAAGTGCACCCTAGCCTAGCAAACTCATTGGCAGCCTGAGCCCACCTTTTCAGTGGCCAGAGCCTCTGGAAAGTCAAACCGTAGTTTTGGTTGGTACCAAAAAACCAAGAAACCAATACCAATCGAGATTTGCGCAGGTTCAGTTTCAAGGGGTAAAATTTGGATTTTCTAAAAACAGACTGCACCAGCCTACTCGCCTCAGCCCAGCGCATCTAGTCCCTAGATCAGAATTCCAAAAATTGAAAGTTGAAAAATTAGGGTTTCCTCATAAAACCCTAAGTTGCAGTTGAAGTACCAGTTGTAGTTGCAGTAGCAGTATCAGTTGCAGTGCTAGTTCCTTCATGCCAGTTGCAGCGCCAGTTGCAGTTGCAGCACCAACTACAGTACTAGTTGCGGTGAAAGTTTTTGTGAAGTGTTGGGACTATTGTCTTATTGTCCTAGTACACCTTACCCTAGCAAGATACTGTCAAATGTATGTACTAACATATGTTTAAAAGGTATTATTATTCTAAAAGGGTACTTGCAGGAGAAGGGATCTTTTGTCATAGATCCAGAAGGATCTCAAATCCAGCAAATTCAGAGGAATAATACACTCCAGGTTTGATCATTTTGATATACATTTATTTGTTATGACATTATTTTGACCTTATGAACATATAGGTTGTATGCTAAAGTTATGACCATCATACTAATCCTTGGTCAAAATTAAAGTCAAGGTATTAGATTGAGATTAGAGTTTATTCTCTAACTTAGATTTCTATCAAGATAGCATATTGTCTTAGTACAAAGGACAGGTTGAAGAAAGCACTTGCCATCTTGAGTGAAGGAGACTTGGAAGAAAAGCAACACACTCATTCTTGAGGACAAGACTCCAGGTTCAAGGTTTGATTGATTAAGTTGATAAAATTCAAAGTTGCACATGACAAGTTTAATAACTACCTCATTACAAGTAACCACTATAGTTGAGGTAGCAGTCTTTGAAAAGTGTTATACTTGGTAGCATGTGAGCATATTGAGATAAATGCTTATTGTAACCATTTACCAGATATAACTAACATCTCCTCTAGGAGAAACTTCTTGTTTTGCCTCCAAGTTACCATGGAGGAACGATTGATCACAACACTAGAAGAGTGTTTCTCTAATTTCGTATTGTATATCTTACTTTTGACCCTTGTTTTAGGAAGCTCACAAGTAATAGCTCTAGAGGAGCTACTGTAATGATTGTCCTCACTGTTGTTTTATTATTATAAAGAGTATTACTCGTGTCTATTGTTTCTCCCTTGTTGATCTTGTTTCAGGTCACAGGTGATAACCTTGAGGAAGCTATAGTGACGGTTGCAGAAAGCAACAGATTAGATGAGACATGAAGCAGACTATGTACATGTTCATATATGTACCATATAAGATGAAGAAGAAGCTATTTTTGAGATACAAAGTATCTCATATGGAGATTGATTGTAAGGAGCGGAAGGCTCCAAAGATGATCGAACATTAGAACAAGAACTCACAATACACATGTTCAAAGGATAATGAAGCCACCATGATAGGAAGCAGAATTCGTTTGAAGTCTGACTCAGTTTTTCATATTAAGACTTATATTGTTAAGTTTGATAACAATATAAAGATGTACAAAGCCTGATTTGTGTCTAGAGGATTCTCCCAGCAAGAGGGAGAAGACTATGATGAGACACTTAGTCCAATAATCGAAGAAATAGTTCCAGTATTCATGAAGACAACCAGAACAACCATGATTCTGATATAGTATGAGATGCATGTATGAAAATCCCTGTATTTGAGATTGAGTTATCTCTAGTGCCAGTTGGTGCAGTACATGAGTTGGGCCATGGAGACATGACTACAATAGCAAATAGATTTACCTCCATGAAAGAAGAAGAGCTACTTTTAGCATCAGTTGTTGAGCCACTCTTAGTTTCAGATGAAGTTGTTGTCGTGATAGAGTAGAGGAGTTACTCTCAGATTTCAGCAATCACGGTGAGAATGGAGCAGCCATTCTCAGCTTCAAAGCAGTTGCAAGTGCAGAGTCCCGATTCCAGAGGAACAGTTGCAGAGAGAGTAGAGGACATACTCTCAAGTAGTGAGACAGATAGTGCTTTGCAGAAAGCACATAGAGCTAGCACATGATTGTGCATATTAAGTTGGAGTTGAAGCAAGTGTACCAAGATGGTACAATGTGATGTGAAAAATTTTGGTTTGAAGATTGAAGATAGAAAGACTCATGTCTGCAGGTTGAAGGAAGCTTTGTACATGTTGAAGCAAGCTCCTAGAGCTTGATATGGCAGAACTGACAGTTTCCTGACGAGCTTGGGCTTTACCAAGAGTAAAGTTGATTCTGACCTTTACTTCAAGGTTATGAATGATGAGCCAATGATGTTGCTACTATATGTAGATGATTTATTCTTGATAGATGAAGAAAAGCTCATCAAAGATTGCAAGAAGAAGCTCGCTACAGAGTTTGAGATGAAAGACCTAATGCATTATTTCTTAGGTCTTGAAGTTTGGCAGAGCCCAGAGAAGATCTTCCTTAACCAAGGGAAGTATGCAGTTGAAATACTGAAGAAGTTTGATCTGTTGGAATGTAAAGCCATGAAAACACCCATGGAAACAAAGTTGAAGCTCCTGGTTGATACTTCGTCAGAATTGGTCGATGCTACGATGTACAGACAGATCATTGGATCGTTGATGTATCTGACGAATACCAGGCCAGATATATGTTTTGTTGTGAACACCTTGAGTCAATATCTGGTAGAGCCCAGACGTGTTCGCCTTGTTGCTGCAAAACATGTGATGAGATACCTTAAGGGTACATTGGACTTTGGTCTCTGTTATAATGGAGATCATGACTTCAGACTGGTTGGTTATACCAATTCAAATTAGGCTAGAAGTGTTTCTGACAGAAAGAGGACTTTAGGATGTTGTTTCAGTCTGGGGTCAGCCATGACTGCATGGCAGAGCAGGAAGCAATCCAGTATTGCTCTCAGCACGGTAGAGGCGGAATACATTGTTGCATGTTCCACCCGTTGTGAAGCCATATGGTTTCGGAAGTTGTTGACAAGTCTATTTGATATGGAGATGGAAGCAACCGTAATTCTATGTGATAACCAGAGTTGCATAAAAATGACAAAGAACCCTGTGTTCCATGATAAGTCGAAGCACATAGAAATCCGGTATCACTACATTCGTGATATGGTGCAAAGGGGAGTTGTAAAGCTCCAATATGTTGGCACAGATGAGATGAGCAAGTTGCAGATGTGTTGACCAAGCCTCTATCTTGTGTAAAGTTTGAATACTTTCGAGACAAGCTTGGTATAGTTCGAAAGGGGGAGTGATGCCGATGATACCATGGTATCCTGACCAATAGTGGGTAGCTCAGTTAGGACTTTATATCCTAGGGGAATGATCATCCATGGACAGATCCCGAAGGTCCGGTAAGGACGATCTGTCAAAGTACCTATGCATGTATATGCCAGTTGTGGTCAGTAGTGGTAGCTCCGTTAGGATTTTTATAATCCTAGGGAATCTTATGATTCCTGGGCAGAAGGTCCGATAAGGACAGCCTGTCAGAGTACCACGTGGTAGCTCCATTAGGATTTTATATCCTAGGGAATCTTATGATTATTGGGCAGATCCCTAGGGACTGTCAGAGTACCACAAAATGTTGTTGTTACACCTGCCTCATTCTGTTGCTATATGATGATGATGTTGTTGTTGCAGCCTTGTGCGGTTGATGATGATGTTATCTCAGCCTCGTGTTGATGATGTTGATGATGTTGTTATCTCAACCTCGTGTTGATGATGTTGCTATCTCAGCCTCGTGCTAATGATGTTGATGATGTTGTCATCTCAACCTCATGTTGTTGATGTTGTTGTACCAGCCTCGTGCTAGTGATGTTGGTGTACCAGCCTCGTGTTGGTGATATTATTACTATAGCTTCATGCTATTAATGTTGCTACTTCAGCTTCATGTTGAAGATGATGATGATGTTTCTACTTCAGCGTCATGCTGAAGATGATGATGATGATGATACTTCAGTTTCATGTTGAAGATGACAATGACGTTGCTACTTCAGCTTCATGTTGAAGATGATGATGATGATGCTACTTCAGCTTCATGCTAAAGATGATGATGATGTTGCTACGTCAACTTCATGTTGAAGATGTTGATGATGATGTATCAGTCATGTACTAATTGATGATGTTGTATTAGTGTTATACTAATTGATGTTGATGCAGAGAATGATGATGATGATGTTATTCCAGCTCCATGCAGAGAATGACGATGATGATACTATTCCAACTCCATGCTGTGAACGATGATGTTATTGATGATTTGAAAATTTTCCGATGATTTATAGATGTGCCAGTCAATGTTCCAGATGTTGATGATGTTGTTGCCCTCTCTCTCTCCTGATGATGTTGTATTGTAGAATATCATTCTTCTTAAGGGGGAGTGTTGAAATATTGTAACTGCAAAGAATATTCTACTTATTATTGAGTTATTATTATATAGATCAATCCCCTTTTGTGGATTGATCATATCGAGACTTATGTATGACCAAATCCCTTTTTGTGGATTGGTCAAACCCTAATTAACTGATGTTAATTGAGAAGTCGGCCCCTAGGGCTAATTAAAGTGGTTTTAGCCACTAAGTGAAGAAATCGGCCCAGATTGATGAATAGACACCACCCTAGCGCTTGCCAGCCAGTATAAATAAGAGTGGAAGGCGCCTCATTAGCACACTCACTCAAATCACTCATCTAGTGCACAAGTTTGAAGGAAGTTGCAGTAGCAGGAAGAAGAAGAGAGAGAGGCGCATTGCTCAGTGTTGTACATTCTTTTGTGTTTGGTCTTTTATCTTGGCATTGTATTGGCAATCTATATTAAGGAAGTTTTTGATGGGTTTTCTCCCCCATGAGAGTTTCCCAGGATAAATGTTGTGTACCTTGTGATTGTGTATCTTTCAGTGATCCTGCTTATGCTATTATAGTCTAGTAAATTGAAAAGAACTTAATAGCAGCTCTAAATTTAACATTGTTGCTACCAAATGTACATGTCTAGGCTCAACCATGTACTGACTCAATGTGTTCATTGCAAAGCATATATCTGGCCTAGTGTTAACCAGGTACATCAAAGATCCGATCAATTGTCTGTACATCGTGGGATCAACTAAATCTGAAGAGGAATCACTCAAGAGCTTCATATTCGTAAACATAGGTGTGGTCATGGACTTGCAGTCCATCATCCCAAATCTTTGCAGGATCTCAATTGTATACTTTCCTTGGCTAAGGAAGATCTTATCTGGTCTTTGTCACACCTCTAATCCCAAGAAATAGTGCATCAACCCCAGATCCTTCATTTCGAACTCTAAAGTGAGCTCCCTCTTGCACCCATCTATGAGCTTCTCATCCCCTGTAAGAAACATGTCATCCACATATAGTACCAATATCAAGGGGAAACCATCTTCAACCTTGTAGTAAAGGTTGGGATCTGAATCACTCTTGGTAAACCCCAAGTTCATCAAATAATTTACAAACATGGGACTCCTTACCATAGATTACAAAACCTTGTGGTTGCTCTATGTACGCTTCTTCTTCAATTACACCATTCAAGAAAGCAATCTTTACATCCATCTAGTGTAATTTCCATCCCATAACAGAAGCAATAGAATTAATAGATCTAATAGGTGTATCTAGCTACTGGAGAAAATGTCTCCTCATAATCTTCTTCCTCTTTCTGGGAGAATCCTCTAGCCACAAATCTAACTTTGTTTTTCTTTATGCTGGCATTTGCAGCATGCTTGATCTTGTAGATCCACTTGGAAGTCACTATCGACTTCCCTTCTGGTCTCAGAACCACTTCCCACACATTATTCTTCATGATGGATTGGTACTCTTCCATCATAGCATCCTTCCACACTTGCTTTGCAGCTTCCTCATAAGTGGAAGATTATGAATCAATGATCTTACTCATCAGCGCCACATAGCTAGAAAACCTGTGTGGTCTCTTGCTCTCTCTGAAGGAGCCACTGGGAGCTGCATGTTTTTATGCTTCCTACAAAGTGTTCCGGAGCCATGTTGGTCTCTTCTTGGTAACTCTAACCTCTTTGGGTGGATCTACTGGTATCTTTGGCTCTACTATCTCATTTTGATCTTCTGGGATATGTTCTACTGGAGTAGAGTCAATCATCACTGCATCCTTTGGAGCCTCTTGCTCCTGTTTGTCCTCATCCATGTGAAACTCTCTAGATTTCCTAAAGGCTGCTCATCAAAGATGACATCCCTACTAATCTCAATCTGTCTCTATCTGGGGATGTATATTCTATAAGCCTTTGAAGTCTCATTGTATCCAACAAAGGCACCCTTATTTCCTGAAGGCTCTAGCTTCGTTCTCTTTTCCTTGGGAACATGTATGTACATTGGGCAGCCAAATATCCTCAAGTGGTTGGCTTCTGGTTTCTTTCCAATGAATACTTCTTCTAGTGTCTTGTTCCCCGATATCTTATGAGGAGGACTTTTGTTCTAGACATACACAACTGTATTGGATGCTTCTGCCCATAGATGCATGGGTAAGTTCTGGTCATGGATCATTGCTTTAGTTGCTTCTACAATTGATATGTTCTTTCTCTCTACAACCCCATTCTGTTGGGGGTTATAGGGAGTTGTCAGCTCCCTCTTAATCCCTGCTTCTTTACAAAAGTCCTTGAACTCATTTGAGGTGTATTCACCTCCATTATCTGACCTCAAAACTTTAATCTTGCTTCCAAAGAGATTTTCTACTAAAGCCTTGAATTCTTGAAACTTCTTGAAAACTTCATCTTTTGCTTTCAAGAAATAGATCCATGTTTTACGTGAGAAATCATCAATAAAAGTGACATAATATAAAAAGTTACCTAGATATGGTATCGTCATTTGTCCGCATACATCTGAATGTGTAATGTCCAAGATCCCCTTGGATCTATTGTCACTGCTTGGAAAACTTCCCTTCGCATTCTTGCCAAGTGCACATCCTTTGCATACTCCATCATGCTCCACATGCATATCTGGTAGACCTGTAACCATCTTGCTCAAAACTGGCAAGGCTTTGTAGTTGAGGTGAGCAAGTCTCCGGTGCCATAGCTCACTAGAGCTAATATTGTTGTGTACAAGGGCTTGTGTTGGGTGTCCCTTTAATTTATACAATCCTCCCTCTCAGACACCAATCACAGTAGTTGAATCTATACTTGAACCCTTAGGCCATAGAAGGACTTGACCATCAACAAAAGCAACTCTGAAGCCTCGATCTTCTAAAGCAGAGATAGAAAGAAGATTCTTCTTTAAACCTTGTACAAGCAATACATCCTTTATTGAAATAGAGTTATCTAAATCAAGCTGGTAGGAGGCTTCTCCTACTCCTTTTACTGCATGCTTGGAATCATCTCCAAGTTCCACATGAAGGGATGAACTCTTTTCTGTCAAATTTGTAAGAGAATTTCGGAACTCGGTCATGTGCTTGGAAGCACCACTATCCACTAGCCAAATATCACTTCCTTGAGTGATGGTACCTGTGAGCGCTGAGATAAAGACATACTCCTCATCTTTTGTTGCCCTTGTCCTCTTCTGAGATGTAGACTCCTCCATATCTGTTGCATGTGCATGATGTTTTCTCTTTCCTTTCCCTTGAGAACACTGGTAAACAAAGTGTCCCAACTTCTGACAGTTGAAACATCTAATCTTACATATATCCTTCTTCTGATCTGGAACTGATCTTCTATTTTTCTTCGAACTGTTGTTTCTTCTTTCTTTCCTTTTCTTTACATGAGCAGCAAGAGCTTGGTTTTCTTCATCATTGGTCTTCAGCATCTTGGATGTCAATCTTGATTCTTCTTGGACACAGTCTGTCCATAGCTTGTCAAATTTAGGCAATTTCCTTGCACAAATTCCTTAAAAAAATGCATCCCAAGAAGAAGGAAATCCATTTAGAGTTGTAGTCACAAGCTCTGCATCATCCACTGAATCTCCAATAGTTGCTAGTTGATCCTTGATCTGAGAAATTTTCATGAAGTAGGTAGAAACTGAATCTGACTTGTTCATCATCACATTTATGAGTTGATGCCTTAGGGTTAGGTTAAGGCATCAAACATCTCCTTTCATTCTTGCTTTCATATAGTCTGGTTAAGGCATCAAACATCTCTTTTAGTGTCTTCAATTCTGATACATTAGGAATCAAATGGTCCTTGATTGAATCTGTCAAGATCCTCTTGGCCTTGATCTCATTTTTCTTATGTCTTTCCTTGGCCTCTTCCTCTTCTGGTTCTAGGAGAACTTGCTTGACGTGATCCAAGAGTTCATTCTCTTCTAGAACGAGAAGTATTCTATGATTCCATGATTTGAAATTGCCTGCTCCATCCAGCCTATATTCAACTCTCAAATTGGTAATCATTTTCGCTTGTAGAAACCCTAGGCCTAAAAAATCCCAAAATTTCAACCTTCTTAAAAAGTCAATGCTAGGGTTTTAGGACATGCACTAGGGTTAGGCGAGTTGCCTAGTACAATTTTCTCCTCAACACTGGCACTAGAAAAATGCCAATGACTGGCAATCTTTGTTCTTGTTGGTGTCTTCCGCTAGGTCAAATCTGGCTTCAACCCTCAAGCTCTGATACCATGTTAGATTTTCTTTTTTCAATGGCAATAGATTTACCAGAGTATTTTGATCTTCATTTAACATTCAATAACCATATACTAAAAATATAAGCAGGATCTAGAAGCAGATAGACAAGCACAAGAAGACACAAAGATTTATCCTTGGAAAACCCCAACCTTGGGGAAAAACCCAGCCAACTTTTCTTAGAGAGAATGTTTACAATAACACAATACAACCATGAACAAGCTCTATTCACAAGAGCAAAACCAACAATGAAGAAACCCTAATAACAAGCACTTATCTCTTCTTCTTGTCAAACCCTAGCGAGGGTAGACAACCGAGCAACACTAAACAAAGATAACGCATCACCAAAAACAATTGCTAAGATGCTCCTTGAAGAATTTGTTGGAACTGCTACTAGACTTACGCACTGGCTGAGGAGCTAAGTGAATGTGTGTCAAATGGCAAGGCGTCTCCCTTTATTTAGTCTTCAAGTCACTTTATTGGGGCCCACTTCTCTTCCTGGAATTCTATTTTTCCTCTATTATTTTCCTGTGGGGCCAACTTCTCTTCTGGGGTATTCTTCTACTGTTCAATGATCTTCCTTTGACTTCTTGGAATCTTCCTCTCTAAGGAAAGTTGTCCAGGAGGGAATACCTCCTGCTGCTACAAACATCAACAGCGTTTTGGACGGCTTTAGGTTAGATTATGCTAAAATCACTAGAAACTTCTCACAACTGAGGAATATCCAATCAGCATTTAGATAATATGAACCATGTGGCTTTTGAAGCCCTCCAAGAAATGGTTGTAAATGTAAATGGACAACTTATTACCCAATTATTAATTATCTGCATAAGCTTTGTTAAAAGCATTATGTACAATTGTCTATCATTCCTAGCATGTATGATAGTACCATGATGTTTGTTTTAAATACTTTCCAACTATGGATGTCCCATATACAACCATGATTTTTTTTATGAGGATTGTGTGTAAGCCCCGAGGATACTCTCTTGTAGAAATATATGACAAAGAAGTTCATGTATTTACTTGTTTTAACTTATTACGGGCAAGGGCCCTTATATGAAGGTAATGGAACTTGAAGCTTGTTGATCCATGTTATTTGTGATGCATTGGTGTCTCTATTGAGCAAGCTTGATGTGCAATTATAGGCATGCATATACTTCAACATGGGCTCAGATCAAGAAACATATTTATTGTGTTTGACTATTCTAATTTCTATTCTCGTGTTTCAGGGTTTTAAAACTACAGTTATAAAAGGTCTAATTCTCCAGTTATGTTTTGCGCATGTTATATGGAAAGGAACTGACATGTTCATTATGGTTGTTAAGTGTTTCAAATATGTTATAACTGCTCATTTGTTGTTAAGTGTGCCAAATATGTGAGGCACGAAACTCCAGCAAGATGCAATAAAACTTGCAACCCTGTACTCAATCTTGTATGCCTCGGAATAAACCTTAAGACTGTCATAGGTTAAAGCAGAGAACCAATCAAAAATATACGTGTGCTATAGATTTACAATGATGGACAAGTTTTGCAGAATGAATACAAATATGCTTTGATAGAGTTTAGAGTCTAGAAAATAAGGCCACTTGTATAGCAAACTATATAAATCATTGGGAGGGACTCTATAGCTCGGGTAATATGACCTCGAATAGAAAGAGTACACAAGTCCTAAGTGTACTACTAACTTGTACAACACTAATGTCTTGGCAAAATGTGAGGAATTTAAGACCCTGAGAACACAAGTATACCTAGTGCTAAAGGGATTGTGTATCCATATCATGCTCTTTTGTACATTAGAATGTAGTATTATTTAGGGTTAACAAGAGAGGTTGGAAAGGGAAGAGTCTAGCTAGTTAAAACTGGGGGACTGGGGTGCTTTATTGTCCTTGTGTTACATTTAAGGTTTCGTTGCCAACCATATATGTAAGCCTACAATGAACACTAAAACATAAAGAATTTTGTTTAGCGATTATCACCCTTTGGGTGCATGTTGTGCTTACTAAATGCTTTAATATGTACTCATTAAGCTCTTGTATGCTACAAGTGGCATGTGAATTATTACACCAACCACAGTTACCATAATCGATTTAGTTCGTGACCCATTTTGGCCCACGAGTGAAACTTGACTCAAGACTCATAAAAGACTCACCAAGCAACTAGACATTCAACCTATAGAAAAATACAAAAAAATTAAATTTTCATGAAAAATATTATTTTATTTTGCATTGAATTTAGACTAGACATGAAGATAACATCATAACTTAGAATATAATGCAAAATAACATATCCAACTATATCACATGATCATATCAATATCAAAATTGCTATGTAGAATGGCATGAAGCTATTAACAAAAATGGACAAAGTTCAATCCGTCTAGTTTCAAGAGTCAAGTTTGAAATCATACAACCCACCCAAAACTGCCCAAGGGCTCGTATCCAGTGTTTGCATGTATATTGAAGTCGAATGATCATGCTCTCTCGTCTCTAGGAAGTGCTCAAAGTTAAAATCCATCTTCAGGCTAAGGCCCTCGAATGGTGTTATCCAAGTGACTTTAATATACTGTATGTAGATGTCCTCTCTGATTACCCAGTTTAGGTCCTATTTAGACGACAAGAGGTGGCTCAGCGCATCCAAAGAGTACCTGAAGATGGGGAGACAATCTAGGAAAATGGCAACTGACTAGAAAAGTCGGGAGACCTCCTAGAACCAACAGTGGACCAGACGAGGATACAATCTCGGGCAAACAAATTGCTAGGTAAGGACACAAATCCCACTTGAAGGCAGAGTGCCAAGAGATCCAAACTCTGTGAAAATCTCTAACTCTGTGAAAGATGTGAAAGATGCTCACACATGGAGGGGTGTTGTGGGTATCAAAGCAAGATCTTGGTAAACAGATTTTAGGGTTTCACATGCACAAGTGGTGTTGGGACGATTCATCACTTAATGGTTTTACACACATGGGATGACGTGGTAGGAGAGGTGAAAAGAGGGAAGGAAACCCTAGCCAATTGGAGTGGTGCACTAGTGAAGAAGGACGAGGTTGTCATAATGAGAAGAAATGATTGGGAAGGGAATCAGCCCATACATGAGGACACATCACAACATCTAGACAAGTGCAAGGGATGGGACAGGGTGAAATACCGCTATGAATGGTAAAGACAAGATGGAGAAATTATGAAATAATCACATGCATCCACAAGATTTGGCACTAAAGTGACATGCTACTAATGTGGCGACAATCGAGCACGTTTGCATTTGGAAAACTAGTGTGGCAATGATGGATTTGTTGGTAGCAAGAAGGTTGATGTGGTGGCAACCATGGTTGAGTAGGAAAAACTACTTCAAAGGAGCTCAGTAGGGCCAAAGTCAGAGAAGAGCCCATTGGCTAGAAGCTTTGATGTGGAGATCCATTAGGGCACTCGATAGGAAACCAGCCCAAGGATGAAACACACATACTAGAAACTCAATGTTGCATTGTGGTCATACAAGCTAGCAGCCCAACACAATTACTCTAGACACACAAGCTATGTAGTTACTCTAGTCACACGTGCTAGAAGCATGGCATAGTTTCTATGGTCATCTAGGCTAGAAGCCTAGCATAAGTACTCTAGTTGCACAGGTTGGAAATCTAGCGAAGTTACTATGGCTATGCATGCTAAAAGCCTTGCTTGAAGACTATTATCGCATGTGCTAGATGTCAAGCACAATTAGTCCGACATTGTTGGCTAGAAGCCAAGCGCAATTACTCTAGTCACGTGAGCTAGAAACTAAGCACGAAGACTCTAGTCACATGAGCTAGAAACCTGGTGTGGTTACTCTAGTTGCACAGGCTAGAAACTTAGTATAATTACTACGATCGTGCATGGGTTGGCATCATGGCACAATTACTTCAACCGCAGTAGTTGAAACCTAGGTGGAGTCACTCTAGTCATGTGGAACGAAAGTTGGGTGCAAAGACTCTGCTCATGCAAGCTAGAATCCAAGCACATTTGCTTTGTTTGTGCAAACTAGAAGCTTGTCATAGTTGTTCTGGTCACACAAGGTGGAAGCCTAGCACAGTGACTCTAGTTAAGGGTTGGAATCCAAGAAAAACTACTCATGTCACACATGTTAAAAGCTGGGCATAGTTACTCTAGTTGCATGGGTTGGAAGTCAAACATGTTTTACTATACGTGAGTGAAGTCGGGGAGCTTAACAATCAAGCATAGGTGGTAGTGTTGTGCAATGATGGTCACTTGATCCAAAACGGATCATTAACGGAGAAATGGTCTGTTTTTAATGGCTTTTATGTTTCAGGTTAAGTGCTTCAGTTGTGGCTATAATGGCCGCAACGCTTTCCTAAAACATTCTTACAAGCTTGGTCGAAACCTTGTTATCAATTCCTTAGAGATTTTTGGTGCATGTGGAGCTTTGGTGTATACAGAAGTTGATGCAATGCGAAGGAAAGGAGGGAGTCGAAGTAGAGTCCAGCTCTACACTCCACATTCTATGACATGCTTTGGGCTATGCAGCAATTCGAGCACACAAAGCTTTGATCTATGCAAAGGAAAGGCTAAAAGTCAGAGCAGATTCTAGCTCCACACTCTGCATTCCACGACAAACTTTGTGCTATGTATAAAGTTGTGCATGCAGAGCAAGAGACTTGACTAACCTCGACATCAGGACATCCACATTAAAGTAAGAAGATGAGTATGAAAACTGAAGAAAGAAGAAGACCCTAGCCTATCTAGCATACAACATGGCCACACAACTTGGCAACACATGTACAAACCAACAAATAGGAAAATGCCATGTAGCATAGACGCTAGCAAAAAGTAACGCTAAAGAAAAATCATAACACCAAAATCCATTATGGGAACCGATTATGTTGGAGGGTTTAGCTAGCAAACTTTTGGGTGTTTGCTAAGGAGATGAGGCAATTCTAACAGTGGCAAAGAAACTCTTGTAACAGCGGTGAAGAAACTCTTGGCCTCCCACAAGGAAGAGGAACCGCAGGGAAAAGTAAAAAAGAGACAGGTACAAGACACGAATAGAGAGGCTTAGAAAAAAATTTGATAGCTAGAACTGGCATTGGATTGAAAGCATGGGACAATAAGGGTCCAAAAGAAAATACAATGAGAACATGAACTCTATTCCTAGATCGAGAGGACAAAAAAGAGTGTATGATCTAGTCCACAAAGAAACAAAGAATGTCTCAGAGCCAAACTACAATCTACAAAACACAACTAAGGAGTAAGAATACATAAAATATTCGTCTAAGACTACGTAACATGACAAACCCCCAAAGGCCTTCGTGCCCATATCATCATGTCAAACAAGATACACGTAGGACACACTAAGGCATCATGTTTGACACATGTTGGAAATGTATCCAACACATGCCAAACACGATGCCCTAGCATGCCCCAACATGTAAGACACACTAGACAAGAAAAGGGCACCCACAGGGATTAAAACATCCTTAAAAATGTGTTTTCCCTCATTTCATTCACTCTCATCAGCTGGAACACACTCGAGCAATGTGCAAGTTTAGGAGAAACATCATGATTCCAAGTATGACATGAGTAGGACGAGTAATGAGTTATGAGATTCTTCCATCTACAATTATAGTATCTACACTATTCATATTTTCCATTGACATTCCCACTTATAGTATTAGTATTATGATCATCTATGATCTTATCTTTGTCATTTTGATTTTGGTGACATAAAATGACTCATTGAGAAAATTGCAGTCTATGGTTCTAACTTCTAAACTTCTATTTTATGTGTATTGTCATATTGAATATATTGAGTTCTTGTGTATTTGATGTAGTAACTAGTTGTATGATTGTCTCAATATTTTGTTAATGTTCTAAAAATTTGCATCTTTATGTCTATTTTTTTGTGATTGCAATCTTTTTACTTATCTATATATATATATATATATGGTGATTGATTTTAACGTGTTGGTTCTAGAGGGCTAAGTTTTTGAATCGTGATGGAAGGGGAAGGTATCTATGGCCATATTTCTCTCCAGATCTTGGCTCATGTATGTCATTTAGAGGATCATCAATGCATGAGCGTGGGCTTCATCACTCTGTTTTCATTGATCCTTTACTCATGAGTCAAGAGAGGGAAACTGGGGTTCATTGTGTCAATGGTTGTAGGTAATGTGCTTCGCTCCTCTTTGCACTGTATCTAGGGCAAGGATTGAAATGAAGGCTAATGGATTAAACTTTGATTCTTGGCCGATTTGCTTTCATTTGGAAATGGAGAATGTTGAGTTCTACTAGTGTTGTTGTGAATGCCTCTGAGGACTGTTAGGAACCAAATAATTAAGATAGCACAATAAACCTGAGTACACACCATGTACAGCAAATGTGAGCATGGAGCACAACTCCCAGATAGATAAGAGAGTTGAGTTACACAATAACTCCTTAAATAATAAGAGAACCTCCCCCAAATACCCCAATACATTCATACATCCAAATCACATGTTCCTCGATAATGACTACATGATCTTTATATATACATATTCACACATTGCACATGTGGCCACTTTATTTGGCTGACCATTATTACATATACATTTACCCAACTACATAAACATTTAACCCATATGTGCCCCTCTTTGACTCATATAATATACATTTAGCCCCATATATGGGCCCCTTCAGATCATATCATAGTACCCTCCAAAAAGTTTTGTCCTCAAAGCTTTGCAGTTAAAGGCTTTACATGTAATGAAACCAAGTAATATGATTTTCTTATGTTCCTGCTTTCTTCTTTCCATTGACGATGATCCATCCATCCAAACGCAATTCTTTTTAATCTTAATCCTTGATGGATAGTTGTTGTTGTTGTAACTTCTCCAATTTGTAGTAGTTGTTGGTCTACAATAATATCTTATTGCATAATGGTTTTGTAGTGCTTTGTTCCATGACTATTGACAAGTATTCCATCTTCTTCCTTGATAGTGTTGATGTTGATCTTCTTGTCTTCCCTGAAATCTTTCCTAGTAATGAGGGTGTCAATATGGTTTCACATACACCCATTTCATCTATCTTCTTTTTAGAGACAAAGGCATCCTCTATCCTCTTTGCTTGGTCTTGGATTACTCTAGCCTTGGAGATAATACCATTATATTTGACACGTACATCGTCTAGATGGAGTTAAACTTCTTCAAATATCTTCTGACGATCTTCTGGAATCTTGTCTTCCTTCTCCTTTTGAAGCTGCAATGTGACCCTATCTATCAAATTCTTACGTCCTTCAATTCTAGATTGCATTTTTTATTTTACCTCATCGATACTTAGGGATTCCTCAACCTTCTTGCAAATTTCCTCTTCAAGTTTTTTGATAGTATCCTCTTCAATTCTTTTGGTAATATCTTCATCCTTATTCTTTGATTCAAACTCCTATAAATTCCTTTTCACATTCTTACCATCATTCAAAAGTTTTTGATTATGCTTATGTAACCGTTTGATTCCTTCATCTTTTATTTGTCAACTCTTCCCTTGACTCATTGTTTTCCAACTTTTCTTTGCTACTATTTTCTTGCTTTAAGTTCTTAACCTCCTTAATGAGTGATTCATTAAGGGATTGCATATTGGCAAAAACATTGCCTTTCTTTATAATATATTTGCTTAGCTCTGCATTATCCTTCTTCAATTTGAAAACTCTTTCTTTTGATTCCTTTAATTCAACTTAAATTTTATGCATCTCCTCCATTTTTGTATCCTTGATCCATTTATTTGAGAAGATTTTTTCAAATTTTTCCTATGTGGAGTAGAATCTAGTATCTTTATCAATACTCATCCACCACTACCAAGCTTCACCATCAAAATAATTACTTGCCTCAAAAGGAGTCTTACCCTTTTACTTCATCATTCTCACCCATTCCATGGGATTGATTTTATCTTTATAATCATCTCCCCTAAAGTTAGGTATTGCCATTGATTCTTAATTGAGGTCTAACCCAAACCCTTAACTTACAGCCTCAATATATTAAAAATAATGATACCAAATAGTTATGATCCTTTTTCTAGTATATTCTCCTATATTTTCTCTATGGCTTTTGAATCACCTCAATCGGGCATCCCAATCAAAAGTTAGGAGAATTTTAAATTAACATACATTTTAAACCCTAATTTGGAGACAGTCTTGCTGGCCGACCTTTCTCTTGATGTATCTCTAAAATTTCAACACTTTTGAATCTGAAATTTTTCTTGTACTATTATAATGTGTATTCTCTGCAATATTGCAGGTTTGACCAAATTTTGATGTGCAAAGTGAAAGTTATGGTAACTTTCCCAAAACTTGTTATTTTTTGGCCCTTTCCAAAAAGCAAACTTGTACAGCCTACCACGTGTCCAATTTTTTGGATATGCTTCTGAAATTTGAACCTAAAACATTATAGTCCATTTTCTTTTCAATGAAACTGGTGGCACTCAATTTAGATCTTTCTAGAATCAAATATGATTGTTTTACCTAGAACACCTTTTTGAGACTAGTTTTAGGACAAGTCAAAAACCTTAACTTCCACAGCCTGTAAGTTAAAAACTATAGTGAATTAGAGTCTCAAATTTTTACCACAAGTTATGAGATATCTCCCCTCATGCTCCTAAATATTTCACTGTCTGATATGTCCTCGAAAAAAATTTATGATTGTTTAACCAAGAACAGTTGTTTGAGACTAGTTGTAGGTGTTAAAATAAAAGAGATGTGCTCGTTTTTCCATAGACAATATCTCAATATTGTCACCCAACCATAGGCACATAGCCACCCCCGAGCACCATAACCTTGACAGATAGAATAATTCTTGAAGCAATACCAGACCCAACATATAACCTAGAGATAGCATATCTCTCTTTCTCCAAGAATAGTGCACCAAACAGAAAGTCCATAAACCAGAAACCAAGACCAAAATCCCAGTTGCAATAGCTACAACTGCACTCCTCCAAACTTGCGCACCACTTGTCTTGTGTGAGCTATGAGAGTGTGGATGATCAAATGAGCTCAAGCGCCCTCTATTTATAGTGATCTTTGACTCTTGTCCAGGCCGACTTCTTCTTTTAGAGGCCAATACTTAAATATTAATTCTTTTAATGAGCCGACATGTCTTCTAGGGTTTCTATACATATGTTTAGGGTTTCTCTAGCTTCTGGAACATTCTAATCTAGTCAAAGGTTATAAATGGAGGTTAATACCTCCCACAGCTACCATAATATCAACACTACCTCCTAGCTAGGGAGGTATTAAAGGCAATGGTCTTGAGCACAAATAGACCATTCAACCGGTAGCATCATCATAGCCACATAGGCTATCTCATGATCACATAGATCAACTCACGAGCAACATCACCACTATCAGTATCATTTGATAGCATTAACTGCATCATCTCTCGAAGCCACTCCATCTGAGTAATCGGGCATGATGCTGAATAAGTCATTTACTCAACAGAGTGATACAAGGACTATTCTTCTATTACGGACATACGTCTTAGAAGAACAGTTGTCCCAATAGATGTTGAAAGCCCCGCAATGGGCTACAAGGATCATTCTTCTAATCCGGACATACATCCTAGAAGAATGACTGTCCTGGACCATTTTCCCTCCGACCACTACTGTGAACTCAGGGAAAATGTCTGTCCTATAGCAATCTCTCCACTATGGTCACTATTGTGAACTCAGGGAGACGGACCATTCTTCTAATCCGAACATACGTCCTAGAAGAATAGTTGTCCATGCTACATCAGCAATCTGTCAACCTGGACCATTCTCCATAGGGAGAATGTCTATCCACCAGCAATCTTTCAACCTGGACCATCCTCCACTGAAAGGATGTATGTCCACCAGCAATCTGTCCTTCTGGACCATTCTCCACCTGGAGAATGTATGTTCATCAGCACACTGACTATCCATCTAGCTGGTAATCATCTCCAACACTAGTGGTAGTCTCCATGGCAATCAGAACAATGCCATTCAATAGAACACAACTGTGTCTATACATAATAGTATACAACTACTATCTAGTGGTACACAACCACTCCTAGTAGCACACTGCTACTAACCAGTGACTCACAGTCACTACCAGTGGATCACATCCACTACAGTAGAATACAGCTATTGTCCAGAGACATACAGTCTCCACAGCAATCATATCATCTGATATCAACCTGCATAACAATATCATGATACAAACTGAGTCATCTTGGGCCATTCTTCTGCTCACATCTGTGAAATCTGGAAGAGTATCTGCCTTCGGAAAGTTAAACATCAGCCATGGGCTATCTGGACTATTCTTCTCAAGCATAGAAGAACAACTATCCCTGATTTCTGAACCTGGACCATTCACCTAACTAGGCCATTCTTCCTGCACTAATCACAGTGCAACCTAGAGAGAATGAGTCTGCCCTAGGGAATGACTGACCCTGATTGTTGAACCTGAACCATTCACCTAACTGAGCCATTCTTCCGGAAATAATCACAGTGCAACCTGGAGAGAATGAGTCTGCCCTAGGGAATGATTGTCCTGCACCAACCTCCTATAACGGACCATTCTTTGAAACTACTCACAATTGTGAACTTTGAAAGAATGACTACCCGGAGAGGCGGACCATTCTGCTTGACCACTACTCAAAGTGACTGCCAAGAAGAATGACTGTCCTAAACCATTCCCCCACACTGGACACAAGGGGAATCGTTGTCTATGGTACATCAGCAATCTATCAAACCATTTTCATTACGAAAATGACTGTTCGATCTGGACCGTTTTCCGAATTGGAAAAATGACTGTCCATCAGAAATCTTGGGCCACTTTCCAGGCTACAAAGTGACTGCCCAACCTGGACCATTTTTCGAACTGGAAAATCACTGCCCATCAAGAATCTTGGACCACTTTTCAGACTGGAAAGTGATTTCCCAACTTGGACCATTTTCTAAACTGGAAAATGACTGTCCATATAACATATCAGTGCCCCCTCCCAACCTAGGAGTAATCACTTCCCTTTCCAATAAGGAAGTCATCTATATGAGTCCCATCTTGTCCCTTAAGTACGTAAACTTTTCATCTTGGACAAAGGCTTTACCAAAATATCTGCTATCTGCTCATCTGTGGAGATATACTGGAGAACCACTTTTCCCCTATGGACTTTATCACAAAGAAAATAGTACTTTACCTCAATGTGCTTCAACCTGTCATGGAACATCGGCTTCTCTAAGAACTTTAGAGAGCTCTGGTTATCACAATATATCACAGTCGAATCCAGCACCTGATCAAGCAGTGCAGAAACCATCTTACGAAGCCACACTGCTTCCGTACAAGCATCACAAGCTACAATATACTCTGCTTCTGCAGCGCTGAGTGCAACAGACTTTTGTTTCCTGCTAGCCCATGATATCATGGAAAAGCTCAAACTGAAACATATCCAAGAAGAACTTATTCTGTCATCTGCACTCCCTGCCCAATCTGAATCGATAAATCCATGCAGTTGTAAATCAAAACTCAAACGTCATCGGAAGTT
>JASDQU010099802.1:231951-251782 GCA_032191745.1 Picea mariana
TTTTGCTTGTTGCCATTGTTCTGATGCTTTGTTGTCTCGATTTTCCTGAGTCGATTTGGGGCAGTTTTTTGCAAAATGACCATACTCATGATAGTATTTACATTTGAAAGGGAGTTGTTCATAACCCACCATCTTAGTGTAGAACCATCTATCCAAAATTAACTGTATCGCTTCTGGCTGTCCTTTTTCTAGATCTACTTCCACGCATAGTCTTGCACAAGATTGTAATCCCTCTCATGGTTCAGCTCGATCGATGAACCTGCCCAGGGCGTTTCATATGTTTTTAATAGTTTCATCATTCCAGCAGTGTAGGGGTAGGAATGGGAGCCGAACCCATACTGGTACAGCTGAGGGGATGCCATTCTCAGGACTAAAATTTGGAGTCCACTTGTTCAGATACATTCCTCTGGTGCCCATGAAATATGGTCCGCTTCGAAAAATCAGATCTCGATCTGCTTTGTTCTCAAAGAGGAAAATGTAAAATCCCTTCCCACAGAAGGCTGTTGAGAGTTGTCCTTTGATGATTTTCCTCCAGTTTAGATCTAGCCAAGACGCCATTGCTTTGGGGGAGGGTCAGAGTCCAGTGAATTGACCTATCAAGCCGTTTTCAGCCAACCGCAATGCAAAAGGCCTGGCTGAGGTGGAATGAACCGCCACCTTTGGAATTTCTTCTAATCTTTTTACGAATCGGGAGGGTTGCACATCCTTCGTTGCCTTCTTGTATGAGGTAATGAGCGTTTGAAACGCTTCGAGATCCGGCGGCTGGGTGGTTTGGGGGGGGCTACGCCCGAGGCCATGAATGCGAT
Source organism: Picea mariana (assembly GCA_032191745.1). NCBI lineage: Eukaryota > Viridiplantae > Streptophyta > Pinopsida > Pinales > Pinaceae > Picea > Picea mariana. The sequence goes on from JASDQU010099802.1 coordinate 232,758, forward strand.
CACAAAGAACCCTAGGTTTTGTCAGTCCCAAGGTTGCAGAGCTCTTTTTCTAAGTAATGCATTGTTAAGACCTAGACAAAGCCCCATTTTATGTGTAAAACCCCTTATTAAGCTGTAGACATTGAATTTATGCATTTATAGTATTATAATTGTATTTCGTCTAGAACCATTCATGGTACCCTTTCATTATAATTGTACACTTTGTCTCCTATATATATATACCAGGGAGACCTAGTCTTAGGATCATATTATCTCATATCATATAGTATTGTGAATTGGATATATTGTAAAAGGAGGTTTTCCCCTCGAAGTGGATTGTAATCACTGTCTTTATATCATTTTTTAAGGCATTGGATCATAACATTTGGTTTTAAAGCATCGGTCCTAGGGTTTTTCTTCTTCAAGTGAGTCATCTTGGAATTTTCGCTATAACTTTTTTTTTTCCAGAAATCTTCAAGCAACCAAACTTGGAGGTTATTTAGAAGACATATCAAGGTACCTATGGTTAAAATTTCAGCTTTTGGGTTGTTATACTTTGGGAGATATACGCTATGGAAGACAAGGTTTGTTGACTAGTCTTATAACTAGTCTCAAACATGTGTTATGGGTAAAACAATCATATATTATTCAACGAGGATCCAAATTTTGTGAGACTAGTTGCATGTGAAAGAGGACCATCCATAGTTTTTCTGGTAGAAATTTCTGAATCAGGTATTAAATATTGGACACGTGGCATTATGTACAACTTCGTTCTCTTCGAAAGGCCAAAAATCAACAAGGTATGGGAAAGTTACCCTAACTTTCACTTGTCACATCCAATTTTGGTCAGACCTATGACATTGCAGAGAAGACATGTATGAGTACTACAAGTCGAAATTTCATACTCAGAAGGGCCGAAATCATAAATACATCAGAAGCAAGGTCAACTAGGAGGACATACTCCAAATTAAGGGCTTAAAAGGTATGTAACTTACAATTGGAATAACTTTTTATTGGAAGATTTGTTTTTGGTGATTCAAAATTTGTAATAAATAGGAAAAAGAGGAGAATTATTATTTTCTCACATGGCTCCAAAAGCTCCTCCAAAATTTACTTCACCAGCTAAACCTCCAAAAAGCTCAACCATGACTCAAGATGAAATCGACGAGATTTATCACCAGACGGAAAAGAGGATCACTAAAAATAGGGAACAAATGGAACATAAGATGGATGAAACTATGAAAAGAAATATGGTTGAATTGGGAAACAAGATGGATAAGAAGATGAATGATAGTAAGAATGAGATGAAAATAAATATGGATGAAATGGAAAATAAGATAGATGAGAAGATGGATGAAATGGAAAATAAGATGGATGAGAATGAGAATGACATTAAAGAAGAAATACAAAAATCCATGAGGGAATTGCGAAATTCCATGTCTTCCATGATCTTTCATGCTCTAGATGAGAGTCTCTCTAAAGGAAATATCAAAATCCAAGGAACTCGGGAAAATAAAGGTAGTATTTTGGTTGAACAACCTACCAATAATAAGCAATTTTCTAGTGGATTTAACTCTAATAGTGGAGTTAATTACAATGGGGATCCTAAATTCAACTTTCCCAAGATTGAATTAAAGAATTTTGATGGAAGAAAGGTTTTTACCGGAGTGAACCAAATAGAGCAATATTTTGAACTGCATAATATCAAGGATGATAATAAAATGATTCACATAGAAACCTTGAACTTTGGGATAAAACCATATCAATGGTATCAATGGGTAGTTAAAAGGAAGCCCCATATTTATCATTATACTTGAGGTTTAATTACAAGAGACTTAGAAGCACAGTATGGGAAGGTGTGGGAACATGACTACTTCAGTCAATTGACAAGAATCAAGCACTTAGGTGATATTGAAGACTATAATTCAAAATTTCAGGTATTCTCCACAAGGGTGGATGACATAAGTGTTGAACATTTGTTGGAATCTTACATGGGCGGATTAAAACTAGAAATTAAACATGAGCTTTTTTTAAGACATCCTACAAATATTATGGAAGCTATGTAATTGGCTTGTCATGTTCAAGCCAAAAACAAGGCCTCACACAAGTCTACCATTGGAGCATACACTGGAAGCATTCATCGTTTTGGGGTCATAAGACAAGTGTACCTCAACCGAAAAGGTTGGCACCTCAACAAATGGATGAAAGAAGAGCAAAAGGACTATGTTTCAATTGTGACAACAAGTACAGTAAGGGGCACAAATGTAGTGAGAATAAATTATTCTACATAGACTATGAAGAGGAAGAAGATCGGGAATTTGAACCGCCACAAGATATAGATCAACAAGAGACTACTCCAACAATATCTTGGCATGCATTGGTTGGCATCAATACTCCACAAACCCTCAAGATACAAGGATACATCAAAAAGAAAAAAGGTAACAATATTGATTGATTCTGGTAGTACCCATAATTTCATCAATTACAAATTAGCAAAAGATCTCGATTGCTTTGTATATCTTGCACTAGAGTTTCAAGTAATGATTGTCGATGGAGGTACTATAAATTATTTAGGGAAATTCCATAGTATTAAGCTCAACATGGAGGAGTATTTTATAGATATCCCCATGATTTCCATCCAAATGGGGGGTGTTGATGTTATATTAGGGGTCCAGTGGTTACAATCATTGGGAACAATAACCCTTAATTTTCAAGATCTTTTCATGAGATTTTCATCAAATGGAAAGGAAATTGAGCTTAGAGGTATCCAAAGGAAACCCTCTAAAGTGAGAATCTCTAATAGCATGACAAAAATTACTCAAAAGGGACACTAGGGTGTATTTGCACAATTGTGCTCATTTTATGTTCAAACATCTATATCCTCTGCTCTAGTAGACCTCCAAATAGTTATCAACAATCATTCCAAGGTATTTGGTGAAATGCCTAAGGGTCTTTCACCTACTAGAGATCATGACCATGTTATTCATTTGCAACTAGGAAGTGCAACACCTAATATTAGGCCTTGCAGGTATCCATATGCATAGAAGAGTGAGATTGAGGACGTGATCCAGGAAATGTTAGAGGTCAGCATCATTCAACCTAGCCAAAGTTCTTTCTCTTCACCAGTGGTGATGGTTTAAAAAAGGATGGTTAATGGCATATGTGTCCATATTATGAGCAACTCAACAAAATGACCATCAAAGATAAGTTTCCTATTCCTGTCATTGATAAATTATTAGATAAATTACACAGAGCAAAATTCTTTACTAAGCTGGATCTTCATTCAAGATATCATCAAATCAGAATGAAGATGGAAGACATTCCTAAAACAACTTTTAGAACACATGAAGGTCATTATGAGTTTTTGGTTATGTCATTTGGACTTACTAATGCACCTTCAACATTCCAAAGCTTGATGAATTCTATTTTCAAGCCCTTCCTTGGAAAATTTGTGTTAGTAATTTTTGTTGACATACTAATCTACAACAAATCTTGGGAAGAGCATGTATAACATGTTGACAAAGTCTTACAACTATTGGACGAACAAAAAATTTATGTAAAACCTTCCAAGTGTGCCTTTGGGGTTCAAGAAGTGGAATATTTGGGTCATATTGTATCTCATGAAGGTGTAAAAGTGGACCCTAACAAAATTAAATCTATGAGGGAATGTCCAATTCCCAAAACTTTGAAGAAATTTAGAGGATTCTTAGGGTTAACAGGCTATTATCACAAGTTTGTTAAGAATTATGGTCAAATAGCAGCACCTTTATCGACATTATTAAATAAGAAAGCATTTTATTGGACCGAAGAAGCAACCAAAGCTTTTAAAAAACTTAAGGAGGTCGTGTATACTACTCTCATCCTGGCCATAGCGAACTTTACAAAAACATTTATTGTGGAGTGTGATGCCTCAGGCCATGGAATTGGTGCAGTTTTAATGCAAGAAGGAAGGCCCCTTGCCTTTGAAAGTAGCCAACTCAAAGAAAAAAACTTAGCCAAACCCATTTATGAAAAATAAATGTTGGTCATACTACATGCAGTTCAGAAATGGCGCCCTTACCTAATAGGAAGACACTTCAAAGTAAAAACAGATCATGATAGTTTGAAGTACTTCTTGGAGCAATGATTATCGTAAGAAGAGCAACAAAAATGGATTACAAAGATGCTAGGTTAGGACTTTGAAATTATTTACAAAAAAGGAAAACATAATGTTGTGGCAGATGCCCTTTCAAGGAAAGAAGAAGAAACAAAAGGTTCACTATGTGTTATTTCAATTCCGCAATCTAATTGGGTGGAAGAAGCAAGGATAGAATGGAAACAAGATCAAGAGGCATGCAAGATCATTCAACAACTACATGAGGACCCCAATTCATTAGACAACTTTGTATGGAAGAATGATTTTTTATGGTATTGTGATCGGTTATATATATGTAAGAATTCTCAACTCAAACAAAAGATCATTTTGGAATTGCACTCTTCTCCTATAGGAGGACATTCAAGATTCTTGAAAACATACCACATGATCAAGAAGGATTCTTTTCTAGGAAGGTCTTAAAACTGATGTTCAAAAGTTTGTGTTTGAATGTTTAGTCTGCCAACAGAACAAGGGAGAAACAATCAAGACGCCAGGTCTCCCACAACCATTAGTTATACCAAGTCAATGTTGGAAAGAAGCTTCAATGGATTTTATTATAGGTTTACCCAAATCTTAAGGAAAGGTTGTCATCATGGTAATAATGGATCGACTGACAAAGTATGCCCATTTTTACTCTCTTTCTCATCCTTTTAAAACAAGTACAATATCGACAACATTCATGGAAACAATTCAAAAGCTACATGGAGTCCCCAAGATTATTGTAAGTGACAGATATCCAATTTTCAGTGGAAAATTTTGAACTGAATTATTTTCTTGTTTGGGTACTCAATTGGCTCATAGTTCATCTTACCACCCTCAATCCAATGGGAAAATCGAGATTGTGAGTAAATGTCTAGAAGGATATCTTCGTTGTTTTGCATCCGATAAAGAGACATAATGGGTCAAGTGGTTGCCTTTAGTGGAATGGTGGTACAACACCTCTTTCCATACTTCATAAAAAATGTCCCCATTTCTAGCACTTTATGGATATCATCCTCCATCCATTGCATCACCCTTGAAAGAGAATACAAAGGTTCAAGAAATGGAGGACCACATAGGGAACCAACAAGAGGTTCTCAAACTATTGAAGGACAACTTGGTTATGGCACAAAATAGGATGAAACAACAAGCAAATCAACATCGCAGTAAAAGGGAATTTCAAGTGGGGAATTGTGTATTTCTTAGGCTACAACCATATAAACAGATGCCCCTCAAGCAAAAAAAGGACACAAAATTAACACCCAAATATTATGGCCCCTATAAGGTTTTGCAAAGGATTGGAAGTATGGCTTACAAATTGGAGTTTTGTACATCGTCACGTGTACATTCAATCTTCCATGTTTTTTGCTTAAAGAATGTAATCGACAACAAGATCCTAGTCCAAACTATTTTAGCATAGATTAATGAAGAGGGGAAAATCATACTAGAACCAGCAACAAGGATTAAACAATTGAGAAATCGAACAATCACGGAGTAACTCGTCAAATGGAAGAACCTACCAGTGGAAGAGGCAACATGGGAAGATGAGTTCTTCACACAGAAACACCCACAATTAGTCAAGTGTTGAGGACAACACTTGTTTGAAGGGGAGGGGCATGTTAAGACCTAGACAAAGCCCCATTTTATGTGTAAAACCCCTTATTAAGTTCTATATATTGAATTATTACATTTCTAGTGTTATAATTGTATGTCGGATAGAACCATTCATGGTACCCTTTCATTATAATTGTACCCTTTATCTCCTATATATAAGGTACCATGAATGGTTCTATCCAAAATACAATTATACTATAAATTTAATATTTCAATATATAGGGCACACACACACACACACATATACTAAGGAGACCTAGTCTTGGGATCATATTATCTCATATCATATGGTATTTTGAATAAGATATATTGTAAAAGGAGGTTTCCCCCTCAAAGTGGATTGTAATCATTGACTTTCTATCATTTTTCAATTCAGTTTTCAAATAGGGGATAAGAGTTGGTTTTTATGCATTTTGTAACACAAAAAAAATATAGTTTTTGGTCCATTCTTGCATAGGTAGATAGTCAACTTAGTTTGGTAAAGAATTAAAAATAACCATGTTTATTTCCCTTGCCACGTGGATGGCTTCTTAAAAGGCACATGAACCATAAATTATCATTTTCACCACTTAGATTGTTCAGGACTAGGAGTGTATCTCATTAACCTAACATACTCTCTACCTCACACCTTAGGGTGACCTTGGTAGACCATAAAAGTTGAAGATCTCTTCATCTCTATTTTCATTTCAAAATGCACATAGGAATTAAATTAGTCGGAGTAATGCACCCATATGTGCACATCTTTTTGTTTATTTGCAATTTACAAAAGTAGGGAGCTTAAAGAATTGAAAGGACCACCATTGTCTGTATCTCTTGCAACTAGGATAGTTTCATTTTATGAAAGTAGTTGCAATACAACACACTAGGGAGTTTAAAGGATTGAAAGCACCCCACAAAGTCCATATCTTGAACAATATAGGACTAGTTTTACAATTCTGCAAGGTTGCAAAAATCACATTGTAGAGTTTAACTATGAGGAAGTAATGGATCCCATGATGTCCACGTGATCTAATTGTACTCACACATCCTTTTTGCACTATCATTTGCACACATTTGCACTTACACATGCTAAGGAATTTGTTGACAAGGGAAAAATCGTCCTTTGTCAACAATAGGGGTTACCCCCGATAAGAAGTCCCAATCAAACCTCTCACTGTTTGGAATAGGGAACCCATCCAAATTCTGGCTCGGTAGCGATTTCTGGTTTTGGTTTTACCAATTGCAGCTCGATCCACCGACGAAGGTGAATGGTTGGATGGTTATGCAAGTGAAGATGTAGACGAATACTATCTAAAATCACAAAAGAAATCTAATCTACTCTAAACCTATCCTATCCTAGCCAGGAGCAGATTGTTCATATCTGAATGAGCAACGAACATGAAATTAAGTCTACCAATAGCTTCACTCAGATAGTTGTAATGAAGAAATAAAGTTAGATAACACATGCACATGAATATATAACCATAATAGTCTAAGTCACTAGATCACATTCATCGACAACTCATATACTCATGACTTAAAACATGAGAAAGAATAACAAAACTGCAAGAATAACATTAATTGCATAAGAAAAGTCTATGAGCAAATATGTTCTTGCAGCCCATGTGAACAATAAACATTCTGCTGGAATTAGTTCACAACAAATAGCAATGCACATAAGTTGTTCTTCCTATCAAAATTTGTCCCCGATGGCTTCTCAATATTAACAGTTTCAACAATAGTACACCAAAGCTTCAAGTCAAGCTCCTCAATTTTAGTTAATATAGTAGTGTTTCACGAAATAGTTCAGTGAATGTATACAATGTTTGAAGAGCCAAAAATCTCTTTCTTTGGATACAATTCTAGTATTTATTGAATTTCAATGCGGATCTTGGCCTTCCGCCTTCCCTCATGACCTTTCATTTACAAACTTTGTCTTTATTCCCTTCATAATGATGAAAGAGCAAGGAAAGGAATTATATTTCAAATTTGTCTTTTAGTGTTAGTGGGCCATCATAGATTTCGGCTATGGTGCACCTCATCCATTGTAAAGGTTGGCTTGGATATTGGGGGGATCCGATCATCATAGGGTTTGGACTCTTTCTTCAATCATTTGAGTTTGATTTCCTTCGCTACTCTACATTATTGCGGCAATTGTTGCCATTGTTAATGCTCTATCATCTTTGGATGTAAACCACATTGTGAGAATGTTGAGTATGACCTCCCCTCGGCATTGGTACCTGACACCATTCAATATACAACAGATGAGTGACATTAGAGTAACTTATTAAAAACATGCATTCAAACCCATAGAACATAAACATTAATTAATTGAAATTTTGTATAAGCTTCCCTGGATTCAATTCTTGGTTCCTTCGTGCACGGTTGATCTATTGCGTTCTCCGGGGCTGCTGACAAGGTGTCAGATCTTGATCATGAAAAATGTAGACAATTGGTGAGGATTTTCGCAAATCATATAACTGCAAAGTTGTAGATCTTTGAAAGACCTTTCCAATGGCATAAAGAATACGCAAAACATACACCCCAAGTCAAAATTTATGGCTAAAATACGGAAGGTAGTCCGGTAAGGTTTTCTTATTATTTCAAAGCATTTTGCACGAACTCATTCATTGTGTATCAGAGCAGTTCATGGGAACTCCTCCGATTTGAACCAGAGCTCATCGCATGATTTCCTCTGGTGTGAATCGACGAGGATGGCGTGAACTTCTCTGGTTCATTAGCGAAGAAGGAATGAACCATTCTGGTGCTAGTGAGTCGATGGTTGATGTAAGCCTCAAAATGTTGGGGAGGCCGTAGTCGAGTCTCTTTGAGTGATCATCGCGATATCTAGGCTTAGACTGTGTTTCTGCCATAGGTTCATTAAGTGTTGAGCATGTTGCACAATGGTTTAAGTTTCGCGTGATGACATCTAGTTGGCTTCTGCTTTGAGTTAGAGGTGAAAGTTTTGACAATTAAAAAGGCTTTAATCAAATATTTAAACTTGTTTAAGTGTCATAGCTCTCCCTCTTCGCTCTTCATCATAACCCTCGATTCATATATTCTAGGTTGTTGATTTCTTGGTGGTTGAATAAAAAAGTTCTCATCCTACAGCCTCTTCATTATCAAAAAATATTGACACTTTCGGTTACATGTTGTTAGGATCACTAGTGAAGTTCCTTGCAATTCCTCTGGGAGGTCCCTGAGATGTTCCTCCCAACTTCGTCAGTGATACTAGAGCTCATGTCATTAAGTTGGTCAGTTGAGTCGACACTCTTCTTCTTATTCTCATTGGGTTCGTCGGTGACATTCCTCTTAAGTTCTCCAGTGGATACTCGAGTTGTTCCTATCAACTCCTCCAGTGGATGTCGACGAATATGTTCTCATTGTTGTCGGTGGTTCAGAGTGTTAGCATCGTGATTTTTATAGCTTGAGTTAGAGGTTTGTCCAAAAATTTTCAAAGTCATGTCATGATCTTGGGAAAATCAAGACTTCCCTAGATGAGTCATATTTAGTGTGTCAAGGTTTATGAGGTCAGCGATCAAATAAAGAATGGTTTGAAATACCAGAAAAGGGTTTAGCCATAAGTTTGTTTAAAGGGTGTATTGTCTTTTTCATAAAGCACCACCACAAAAAAAAAAAAAAATCAAGATTGTAAAGTTCATCATGTTCAGGTTGTAAAGTCCATGATGAACTTTTTAACATGACTTGACGAAGCCCCTAAAGGAAAAATTGCCTTTTAAATGTATTTTGTAATTTCATTGTAAATCTAGACCATTCATTATAAGGTCGCAGATCTAACGGTAGAAATTATGTTAGAGTTTTTTGCCCTAGAAGGCAACCCTCTTTTACGAGGGAAATGTATTGCGGCTATGTATCATGGCGAATATTGTATTCTGAGATAGGAGACTGTGAGAGAAAGAAAATAAAGTTACAACGAGTTTGTTGTAGGTTGTATCCCTTCATTTGTTGGATAATAATAAAGACCTGCCAATTTCTTTGGTGGACGTAGCCCACACTGGGTGAACCACATATATTTGTGTCTCTATTGTATTGTGTATCTTTTGTGTTTTATTTCCACATTTGTTTTATTTTATTGCTTCACATTCATGTTTTTCTAACAACTGGTATCAAAGGGAAAGGTAACTCGCAGGAAAAGAGGGTTCCTGGTTCGAGTGGGAGCAATGGCGGAACATGGAAAGATTAGGGTCGACAAATTTAACGACCAAAACTACCAGTTATGGAAGATGCAGATGGAAGATTATTTATATCAGAAGGATCTATTCCTACCATTGGGTGGAATAACAAAGAAGTCGACGACCATGAAGGACGAAGAATGAGAGGTTCTTGACAGAAAGTCACTAAGAACAATATGGCTGAGCCTGGCAATGTCGGTGGCTTTCAATATTTCGAAAGAAAAGACAACGAATGAGCTGATGGATGCATTGGCTAAACTGTATGAAAAACCCTTGGCGTCCAATAAGGTATTCCTAATGAATATATTATTTAATATGAAGATGTTAGAAGGTGGGTTTGTTGCAGATCATTTAAATGAATTTAATACGGTTACTAATCAACCAAGTTCTGTAAAAGTGGACTTTGATGATGAGGTCAGGGCTCTTATAATCTCGTGCTCATTGCTAGAAAGGTGGAACGACTTGATCATGGCTGTAAGTAACTCTGTCTCTGGTTCAAACACTTTAAAATTTAATGATGTTGTTGGTGTTATCCTTAGTGAGGAAATGCGACAGAAAAACACAGGTGAGACATCAGGTAATGCATTAAACATGGAGAACAAGGGAAGACAAAAGGATAGAGGAAAGGGCTCAGGGAACCGCGAGAATTCTAGGAAGGGCAGATCCAAATCCAGATTTGGAAAGATAAAGTTATGGAATTGTGGGAAGAAAGGACATCTTAAGAAAGACTGTAGAGCTCCAAAGAAACAAAGAGATGGACAACAGGAGAAAAATTAGGAAGCAAATGTAACAGGTGATGTGTTACAAGATGCTTTGATTCTTTTTGTAGATAATATTTCCGAGCCTTGGGTAGTAGATTCAAGGGCTTCATTTCATGCCACACCCCATAGAAAATATTTTCTAGATTAAGTTCAAGATGATTTTGGACAGGTTCATTTGGGTGATGATGCACCATGCAAAATTGTTGGAATGGGAAAGGTAAAAATAAAGCAAAGCAATGGAAACCAATAGTTGTTGAAAGAGGTAAGAAATGTTCCAGATCTAAGGAAAAATATAATTTCAACAAGGCAGTTGGCAAGTGAAGGTTGTAAATCCATGTTTACAGATAAGGTGTGGAAGGTCACCAAAGGATCATTGGTGATAACAAAAAGAGAGAAGGTAGGTACATTGTATTTATGTACTGGTAATACTGACTCTCCTATCTCTTTAGTTTCTACAGAAGTGGATATAACACTGTGCCATCATAGGCTTGGACACATGAGTGAGAAGGGGATGCAGATACTTCACAAAAGAAATTTGTTTCCAAATCTTAAACAAATTGATTTTGATTTCTGTGAGCATTGTGTTTATGGAAAACAGAAGAGAGTCAGATTTGTCAGAGTCGAAGAAGAAAAAGAAGAGTGCAAGGTTAGAGCTTGTGCATACATATGTATGGGGACCAACTTAAGTATCATCTCTCGGTGGCTCTCATTATTATGTTACTTTTAATGATGATGCAACTAGAAAAACTAGGGCTTATTGCATTCGACAAAAATATGATGTTTTTGATACTTTTAAGAAATGGAAAGCTTTGGTTGAGAATAAGAGAGGAAAAAGGTTGAAGTGTCTCATATCAGACAATGGAGGTGAATATTGCAGCAAGGAGTTTGATGATTACTGTTCATACCATGGGATTCGTAGAGAGAAGACGGTTCGAAGAACACCACAAGTGTGTTAGAAAGGATGAACAGGACAATCATGGAGCGTGCAAGGAGTATGAAATTTCATGTTGGTTTTCCCTTATAGTTCTAGGAAGATGTTGTAGATATTGTTGTTTACTTAATAAACAGGGAACCTTCAAGCTCTTTGGATGGTAGAATTCCAGAGGATGCATGGACAGGTAAAAAGATAAACTATTCTTTTTTGAAGAGTTTCAGTTGTGAATAATTTATCCATATTGATAAAGAAAATAGAACAAAGCTTGAGGCAAAATCCAAGAAGTGTACCTTTATTGGATATGGTGTTAATGATTTTGGCTAGTGCTTATGGGATTTATGAAAATAACAAAATCATTAGGAGTAGATGTGTCATATTCAATGAGAAGCTCATGTACAAAGATTAGTTGGACGAAAAGAAACAGGAAAAAGAAAAACTAGAATACACAGTGCTTGATGAGATCATTGAAAAAGAAATTCCAAAAAAAAACAGAAAATCAAAATGTACAACAACATGAGCAACAGGTACTTCAAACTCCTGCAAGTGTTGTTAGAATATCTATTAGGTTAAGTAGACCCCCTGAATGATACTCTCCTTCATTGTATTATTTATCGTTGATTGATTATGGTGAACCAGAATATTATGAAAATGCAATGCAGGTAGACACCAAAAATAAGTGGGAGCAAGGAATGAAAGAGGAAATGGATTCCCTGGTAAATAACTGGACTTGGGATTTGGTTCAGTTGCTTACAGGAAAAAGAGCATTACATAATAAATGGGTTTACAGGTTGAAGGAAGAATATGGAGGCAAAAAGCGGTACAAGGCTAGACTTGTTGTAAAGGGGTTTGCACAAATGAAAGGTATAGATTTTGATGAAATATTTTCTCTTGTTGTTAAAATTACTTCAATTAGGACTATTTTAAGTCTTGTGGCAGTAGAAGATTTGCATCTTGAACAGTTAGATGTAAAAACAACTTTTCTCCATGGAGATTTGGAGGAAGAGATTTATATGAAACAACCGCAGGGGTATGAGTTCAAAGGGAAGGAGAATTTGGTATGAAGGTTGAACAAGAGCTTGTATGGCCTAAAGCAAGATCCAAGGCAGTGGTATTTGAAGTTTGACAGGTTTATCACAGAACAATGTTATAGTAGATGTCATTCTAATCACTATGTTTATTTTAAAAGGCTAGAAAATGGAAGCTATATTATCTTGTTATTGTATGTAGATGACATGCTTGTTTCAGGGTCTAATATGCAGGATATAAATGTGCTCAAGAAGAAAATTGGAAGAGACATGAAAAATCGCAAATTGACATTGTATCGGGGTGAGTACATAGAGAAGGTGGTTGAGAGGTTTAGAATGCAGAATGCAAAACCAGTTAGTACACCTTTGGCCATCCATTTCAAATTAACTAAGGAAATGTGTCCCAAGACACAGGAGGAGATATAATACATGTATAAGGTCCTTTATTCATCAGTAGTTGGCAGTTTGATGTATGCGATGGTTTGCACAAGACCAGATATCGCACATGCAGTGGGAGTTGTGAGCAGGTATATGAACAATCTAGGTAAAGAACATTGGGAGGCAGTAAAGTGGATTCTCAGGTATTTGAGAGGTACTGCTACACATGCATTATGTTTTGGAGGTTAAGACATTGTTCTACGAAGATATGTTGATTTAGATATGGCAGGTGATAAAGATAGTAGGAGGAGCACCACAAGGTATGTTTTTACTATAGGTGGAACAACAGTAAGTTGGATTTCAAAACTGCAAAAGGTTGTTGCACTTTCAACAACAGAGGTAGAGTATGTTGTTGTTACAGAGGCTAGTAAAGAGATGATTTGGTTACAGAGGTTTATGGAGGAATTGGGAAAGAAGCAGGAGAATAACAGGTTGTACCGTGATAGTGAGAGTGCCATTCATATTGAAAATAACTCAGCCTTCCATTTGAAGACTAAGCATATACAACTCATGTACCATTTCATATGATCTGTCTTGGAAGATGGACATTTGAAGTTGGAAAAGATACACACTAGCCAGAATCCTGCAGACATGTTAACAAAGGGAGTAACCAGGGAGAATCTAAGTTCCTGCTCAGTTTCAGTTGGTCTTCAAGAATGAGGATGAATATGAGAAATTTTCCAGGTCCAAGAAGGATCATAGTCCAACATATACAACACCGATGGAGTTGTTGAGATCAATCTCCAAGTGGGAGATTGTTGTTTGTGGAGCCTAATTGTCTTCCTGATTCATAGTTCTTTGTTTTTAGCCATGTTTATACCCCATGAAGACTTTACACCCCAGAAGAATGTACACTCCTCCACGCGGGGGAGTGCTGAGGGGGGTTACCCCCTCTGCGGGGTCTGGGGGCAAGCGGGCCCCTGAAGGAAAAATTGCCTTGTAAATGTATATTGTAATTTCAATGTAAATCTAGACCATTCATGATAAGATCACAAATCTGATGGTAGAAGTTATGTTAGGGTTTTTGCCCTAAAAGGAAACCCTCTTTTATGAGGGAAATGTATTGCGGCTATGTATCATAGCGAATATTGTATTCTGAGATAGGAGACAGTGAGAGAAAGAAGAGGAAGTTACAACGGGTATGTTGTAGGTTGTATCCCTTCATCTGCTAGATAATAATGAAGCAAGGACCAGTCAATTTCTCCGATGGACGTAGCCCACACTGGGTGAGCCACATATCTATGTGTCTCTATTGTATTGTGTATCTTCTGTGTTTTATTTCCGCATTTGTTTTATTTTATTGCTCCGCGATCCTATTTTTCTAACACTGTGCACATGTAGTTTACACAAAGTTGACATATATCAACATCATGACAACTCCTCAACGAAAAAAAGACAGAATGTTAGAAGCAGGAAAGTCGTGAGGTTTGAGCCACAAGATTTAATGTTGGTAAATGCAGACCTGACGATCAGAGTGTCCTTTGAACAAGCTAGATGCATAAGATTCTGTGAAAAGGTTCAAGGGTATAATGCACAACTAACCAAGCAGTTTTCCCTTAACTTTAATGGCGTCAGCGCAACTATTGCAAGGATCACTTTTCAAGTATCAGAGGAAACTATATCAGTTGTAATGGAGATTCCTATGCAGGGATAAAAATGGTTTAAAGGCATGCCATTAGATACTTGATGTTATATTGATTTTCTCAAACTTGAATTCATAAATTAGAAGATTGGTGCCATAATTCCCAGTGAATATCTTTTGGAACCTTTTGGGAAGCTTCTAAGGATAATCCAGAAATAGTTTACTTATGAAGGTAGGTTTGACAAGGTACATCTATACCACATTAGGCTCCCAATGCATTTAATAGGGAGAAACCCCTTAAACTTACCTTTATTCCTATGCAGAAGCCTGGGAAAAACGACAGACAGTGTCGAAGCCAAAGCTGACCAGCTAGCGAGTCGCCTATTCCATTTTCCTTGATAAATCTATTGGTGGTTGAAGAGCTTGGAAAGTTAAACAAGGTTTGGGTTTCCTTCTTGACTTCAACAAACATTTCCCTGGATCCTAAAGGAGATACTCCTTTGCCTGCTAAGAAATCAACATCTCATAGTTCAAGGGTAAAAGGGGGAGGTGTTGCTGAAAGGGGGAAAGGTAAAGAGTTTGAGAATTCATCACTCAGTCAGACAAGTAAAACGTGCATCAGGTCATCAGCTAGGAGGTTTCTCATACCCACAGTTTAGACAGTTTGTTGAATTCGCGGTCCAGGAGATTGATGAAAATCAAGTGGAACTAGGTGAGAAAGATGCATATATCAAAGAGATGTAACATCGACTCAAGAAAGCTCAACATATTATAGCCCAACTCTATCAGGAGAACAAAGAATTGAAGAGGAAGCTAACATAAAGCATTGTTGAATCATAAACACCACAGAGTAAAGCAGGTCATAGATCTCCTACCTCACCAACAAGAGGATAAACGAATATAAATTGGCTGAAGAAGCAGCTAAGAGAAGCTCAAGATGAGATCCTCAAGCTCAGGGAGGAAAAAAGAATATCAGAGGAAGGGATCATGAATCATTATAAGAAATACAGACCAGCTATAGACAATGCATGTGCAACCATCTCTGATGCTCAATCAAAATTGAAGAGGAATGCAACTTTGTTGAGACAGGTGAGAAGTTTAAAGATGCAAAACTTGTCATTAATGAAGGCAAACAAGACCTTATGACTACAAGTGAGATTGGATAAAGAAGCTAAGGACAAACTAAATGATCTCAACCTTTGATTCCAACTGGATTCGCGCGAGCAACCTCAACATGAAGATCCGTTGTGCAAATACCGCAACCAACATTTGCGGAACATAAACAAGAATTCGCTGCACAAAGGTGACAGGGTTGTCCAGCGGTATACATGATGACTCATCACAACCATACTCTTCAAATTATGTGTCTTTTAATTATGTGAAATGTACTCTTCCATATTTTTTTACCCCCACTTGCACAGTTAGACCACCTGCTCCTTCTAAAATTTTAGAAATTCTCCCACCAATAATCCCACCTTTATGTATCTCATTCACAAGATTTTGATTACAAGAACTATCCATGCAATCAACTTTGACATCAAATTCAGAATCACAATGATGTACTTCCTTACAAGAAAATAGCCTACACAAGGTTAGATCTAGTATCCCATTTTCCT
Source organism: Picea mariana (assembly GCA_032191745.1). Taxonomy (NCBI): domain Eukaryota; kingdom Viridiplantae; phylum Streptophyta; class Pinopsida; order Pinales; family Pinaceae; genus Picea; species Picea mariana. The sequence goes on from JASDQU010099802.1 coordinate 248,993, forward strand.
TGTTTACATTAGAAATGCGATAGACAATGGCCTATCCAACAATGAAACTTTTTTTTTGAAAGGACTGAAGCTTAGAAGGTTCAAAGGGGGATTCTAGTGTGAACAATCATCCTCTTCTACATCAAGGAATTTCTAGCCAAACAAATTCTTTCTTTGTCTTTTCAACAAAGGATGTAACCATTTCATCATCAATGAAAATTGGAAATGCATTCCCATATGGTTTTGCATCAATTCCATTTATTGTGAGTGTTGAAGGTCCGATAGAGAGATCCCACATTCAATTCAAATTCTTGTGATATTACTGTTACACTCTTCCCTTTTTTGAAATGTCTCATAACAAACCATTTATCATGGCCATGTATGCATCATGGCTAGTATCGAACTTTGAAGGAGTTGACCTCTGAAATGTTTTTTTAGCACCAACACGAATCGATTGATTATATTTCTCTCAATATAATGGAACCAAGCACCATACCATTATTGTTAGAAAGACATACATAACCTATCATCTTTAGTAATTTAGGATCAACCTCTGTAGAAGCCGACACGTACGAGTTACAATGAGTGTATAAATGGGAACCAGAAGTTAGGTTGGGAACAACGTCAGGTGTCACCAGAGACTAAGTCATGAACTGAGTCCATGACACAAACTTCTTTGGGTGTCATCAGAGACCATGTCATGAGTTGGTTTGGACGTCGGTTCTGTTGTTTACCTGATTTTCGGTCGTGCGTTGGCATGTTGGGAAATAAAGTGACGGGTTTTACTCTTTGTGCTTTCAAGCGACAGTGAGGAACTATACTATCCAATGCATGTGAAAATCATTTATGAGTCTCCTTCACTTTCATCACTCCACAAATCTCATGATTAGAGCAGGGCGTAAGACATCGAATGCTCTTTTTTCGATCTGATCCCGTTTGAAATGGATCAGACTTTTTCTAAACTTCGTTGATGTTTATCGCTAGACTTCGTCGGTGTTCACCGGTAAACTTCCTCTAAACTTCGCTAGTGTTCACCGACAGACTTCGTGTAAACTTCGTTGGTGTTCACCGATAAACTTTGTCTAAACTTTGTTGGTCGAGGTCCGAGTCCTTTGCTGCTTTTGAAGAGAATTTATACGGTCTTGAGAGCATGAGTGGGCTAGAGGGACGATCCAACTTCATTGTTTTTCCTCTTCAAATAAAACTTTCCAAATGCCACATGTCATTTAAGACGTTGATGGGAATTCTTCCTTTTTTGGCTTTCGTTCTTGTTTGATTTTTTTCTTTTATTCGTTTCGCAAATATTAAGTTCAAATAATTTTAATTTTGAATAAAATCGAAATCATTTAAATTTAACAAATCAAACCTTAAAGGCAACTTGTTACACAACAAACCTTTTACCTAAATTAGGATTTACACGAAGGTGAGAAACCATTAATGTAAACGCGTGCTAACGTTGTTGGGGGAAAGCTTAAATACTCATAGTTTTCTCATGCGATATCTAATTGGAGTACCATCTTTTGCACTACTAAGAACGTGGAGAGGTGATTCTATCGAGCCCACTGACCGTGCCATACAAACATTTAATCGGTGTAATGACTAATGAGGTTGTTTTGGGCGAGAACTTCCTAGCGATGGTTTTGACACTTTCAAGCCTTGGATTTCAATTCCATGAGTTGCATTGGAATCGTGACAGTGAAAATCATATGACTGGATTGTTTCGAGGATGAAAAATTTACTTTGACGAACACTGAAAAATTGCGCTCAAAGGCGTTTTTTATTGAAAGTTTGGGTTTCATTTTTGTTGTTGCTTTGCCCAAATTCAGTTCTGTTAGTTCCTGTGTCATCTATGTTATGTACGCTCTTAGTTCTTCCATCGGAATTGAGGTAACCTGTCAGTAGGATAGAAATATTAATTCACAAAAATGACCATTTGGCGTTCAAAGCGCTTAACACTATTTAGGAGCCGAGAGGACCAATTTCCTTCTAAGATGCATTTCAGGGCCAACGCAATACCTACAGATGTTGTGGTTAACTCATCTAATTCTAGATGACACTTTCACAATCATGGATTAGTTCTAAGTAAAAAATAACAAAGTGAACAAGTTGATATGGTACACAAATGCAAGCTACTAGCGACACAAATAGGTTTGATTATGGCTGCGATCATGAAGCAGATCGGACGCGGTGGGTGTTGGTCATCAATTATCCAATTAGGCATAGGAATATTAGTCATAAAAAATGGTAGGAGACCGGCTGTCGATGCAACAAGAAGGATCTGAGCCGGGTGGATGATAAGATAGGTCTCAAGATGAAAGCATGTTTTGATGACCAAGGCGATGTTGGTGAGAGAAAGAACATCATTGTCGACGCGCTCATCGTCGACGAGGGGTTGACATCCTTATGCTAGCGCATCAACGACAAAAAAGGGAAACTCATCAATAAGAAGTGCATCAACGAGGGAGAAATGAACGTCGCCGATATGCAGCGTATTGGGGAGAAATGGAGGAGTGCTTCCAATATGCAATATATCGACGAAGGTGAAAGGAAGTTAGCTGGTGAATGGCACGTGCACAGTGAATATAATCGCGGGAACATTTTCGGTGTATCGACATTTATCATGCGAACTTATCCAGTGATAAAGATGTGTGTTAGTGAGGTTTAACGAAAGTGCGTCGACGCATTGACCAAGTTTGGAGGAAGGTGGTTGATCTATTGATGAAGAAATTACTAGCACACCAATATTGGATGTGTCAGTGGAGGAAATAATGTGTTCGTTGGTACGCCATGTACCAGGATTGACACGCTAAA
>JASDQU010099802.1:251814-265986 GCA_032191745.1 Picea mariana
AGAGAGAGAGAGAGAGAGAGAGAATTTTTGAAGGGGGGCCCAATTTCTTCTCTTAGAGAGATTGTAAGAGAAGAAAATTGGGAGGTTTTTGTGCATGTGCTACTAAATCCAAAGTCCACCTTTATTGAGTATGTTGTGAGTATGCTCTTCTCCTTACACCCAAAAGCGATCCGAGACAATTAGAAAAATCAAGGAGTTATAAGGTATCTTTCATCACACCCTTAAAGTAAATGGATTGGCTCATGACCCCAATCCTAAACTATTAAAACACAACTCTAGAGAACCTACTAAAATCCTCCTTTGTGAGGTCACAAAACAACATTTTAGTACAAGTTAGGATTTCGAGGGTAGGCATCCAAATAACCCCCCATCATCACTTTTCATTTGAAACTTAGAAATTGACTGTTTATGATGCTTGAAAATCCTTCACCTCAAGTGTGCTACACCAAGGTAGAGAGATAAGGCTTAGGACCAGTTGTTTCCTCGAGTCTGCTCGAGCCACCCAAATCTTGTGAGGCTCTGGCCTCTAATTTCTTTTTGAGGTTAAGAGTCCCCTTCTCGCACTTGAAGGAGGTAACCTAGTGGTCAAAACCTAGGATTTCTACATAGGTGGCAGTTGTGGGCTACAATTTCACTTGGATTAGATGTTGAATGGTTATTGGGAAATGTCATCAGTTCGTTCGTGACATGTCCTCAGTACCCCTAAGGATAACTAATCTTTTCATATCTTCACTGGCCTTCTTTCGGTGGATTCATGCCCCACTATTGAAGTTATTGGAAGATACAATGACATTTCGAGAGGAAGGAAATTAGGTCTTTTAGGACACGTGATTTTGTTTTTTCATTCTCTTGCATAGAAAAATCCCATCACATCAAAACACTATACTCAAGTTGATATATTTATGTTGTTGTGTCCATTGGCACTTAATACATTAAGCTTTGGTTTTTACTTTGGTTAGGCCATTTCATTCAAAAGCACAAGTTAGCATTCTTTCACTTACAAATCACACACACATTGCTAGTTTAGAGACATAGGGGACTCATAATCATCTCGACGTTCTAGATTCCTTCAACGTCTCCCACCAATGTTGGGAGGTATTCCCAGCTTTATTGCTTCACCAGTTCGGCCTCCCCACTCACAATCACTCGTGAGTGTAGCAGTTCTTGGTTCGTCCTTACTCAGATCAACCTTGGTAGGGGAATGATCTGGATTATTTTTGGCACGAAATGAGAGCGGAGATATAATAAATCACTGTACAGAGATATCTCGAGTATACAATAATATAACATAAATGTATCAGAGATGCAACCATAAACAAGACACAATAATACACAATTTTTTATTAATGAGCAAAAATGTACAAAGACTGTAAAAATACAGAGTGAAAGACTCGCTAGAATGGTGGCAGCTTATCTTTGAGAAGATATGTGTCCACTACTCGCATTCGCAAGAAGATAATTTTACAATGAGGCTCCAAAGACATTTTTGTCATAAATAAAATCCAAAACCCTAACCCCGGAAGATGAAAAGCCAACAGTTTTGTGGACCCCGTTTTGGGTATTGGTGTATCAACTTCCCGGGGGTGTAACTTTGGGATACGATCTCTGTTTGGGGTGTACGATAGCTTGTTGGAAAGGTATCATCGAGGAGATTCATTTTGGGGGCTCAATTAGAGCCTTTGCCTATCGTTGAGAAGCTCGATCCCTAAAAACCTTCATTTATGCCCTCAAAATGGCCCTGAAAGTTAAAAACTGCTAAAAATAGTAAATTACCAAAATTGCCAGAAAACTGCTTTGAGCCAGTTGGAAAAGGTGGATGGCCACCGATATCCACCTGGATCAATCCTCCCTCCTTAGGAAGCAATGGTATCCATTGTGTTGAGTTCCCGGGGGAGAGGGAAAAGCGTTTGCTGAATCAACATCTTGATGAGTTGCTTTGCTTGTTGGAGAAGTTGCGTTGCTTAGCTTGTTGAAGGTTGTCATGAACCTGTGGCTGGAAGGATTGGAGATTTTTAACCAGTCGGGCTACATGAGATGCCTATGTGTAGAAGGAATATTTACACTTTGCTGCAATCTTGTCGACCTGCTTCTGTTGGATAGAAGGTGCTTGGACTGGGGCTGTAGTGGTGTTCTTCCGTTCACACTTTGAACATACTATGAAAAAGCTAAATTTTGTAGTATGAGATACTACCTTGCGACACTATTTAGGTGGGACAATAATCAGAATTATCTCTGGTATCTTGTAGAGATGACCCCCCAAAGTAACAATGACACTACGTGGTCGAGACTCATAAACAACATGGCGCTTCCACATATATGGTTGGCCCAAGAGAACATCACAAACATCCAGTGGGGCAACATCACATAATACCTCATCCTTAAAGGGTTGGATGTTGTATGACAATCGACATTGTTGGTTGACATGAATATCTCGTCCCTGGCGAAGCCACCTGATGTTGTATGGTTGCGGGTGTGGTGTTGTCGACAATCCCAATTGTTTGACAACCTCTGCTGAGATGAGGTTCTTCTAGCTGTCGCTATCAACAATAAAATGCAACGAGGTCCCTTTCACCCACATCTGTGAATGAAAAAGGCATTCCCCTTATTCAGGATCTATTGGTTCTTCTGGTTGAATTACTGCGGTCACGGCAATAGCCGTGGGTTCTGCATCGATGATCTATCTTTTACCAGTATTTTCATAATCAGATTATGAATTAGGGTTCGACTCCTTGTCTTTGATCTCGACCACCAATGACTGTTTTGAGCGACATTCATCGGTTTTGTGCCAAGGGCTTTTGTGGAAATCACACCATTTTCCGGTGTCGTTCTTGGTCTTCCCGTGACCCTTCTTTTCCTGTGGCTTAGACTGGTTTTCAGGAAGTTGTTTGTTAGGGCCGTCTTTCTCATACTTTGGTTGTTGTGGATTTTCAGATCCGAACTCCCATTTGTTCTAGTGCTTAAATTTCTGCTCAATTTTAACAACATATCGATACACAATATCAAGTGATGAGATATCCAGAAAATCCAATTCAGTTTGGATGTATATGTGTAGAGCCCCGCGGTATTTCAGAACCAAATGTCACTCGGAGTATTTGATACCCAACTTGGTGCGCAAGGTATGGAAGGTATTGGTGAACTCCGACACTTATTGGCCCCTCTCTTGCCGTAGTGTGGTCCATCTAATGTATTGGTCTTCATAGTTTCCAACAGGGTAATATTGTTCCTTGACCGCATCCACAAAAAAATCCCAAGTGGGATCGGCCCCATATATTCCGAACTCCTCTATGGAACTTTTCTCCCAGTAAGTTTCCCACCAATGTTTGACATGGGGGAGAGCCTTAAGGAGTGCGAAGGTGATCTTTTACCTGTCTAAAAAATGGTGAACAAAGAAATAACCTTCTAACAGATTTAACCATTTGTCTAGGGCATCCGCATCTATCTGACCTTCAAATATGGGAATATCAAAACTAACTTGTACCTTGAAAGGAGAGGTGCCTCCAAAGTGGCCTCTTGATGAAGACATGCCCATTGTTATCGACAGGTGTTGAAGGATGTGGGAAAAATTCTCCATCATTTCGTCCCTTTGCCGCGTGAGAGCTTGCTCAAGCAACATATTAATATAATCTTTTGCTCCGTCGTTTTTCTTTTCTTCCACCATGGAGGGTTTACTGGGTGTGCGAGAGAAATTTTCCTCAAGAGAGACAAGCTCGAGACCCAACTTGCTATACTCGGACCTCGTCGGGGACATGCATTGAAAAACGATTAAGAGAAGCCTGCTCTGATACCACTGATTCAGACTATTTTCGGCATGAAATGAGAGCAGAGATATAATAAAGAACTGTACAGAGATATATCGGGTATCCAATAATATAATAGAAATGTATTAGAGATGCAACCATAAACATAGAGATAGAGTAATACACAATTTTCTATTAATGAGCAAAAATGTACAAAGACTGTAAAAATACAGAGAGAAAGACTCGCTAGAATGGTGGTAGCTTATCTCCGAGAAGAGATGTGTCTGCTACTCGCATTCGCAAGAAAATCATTTTACAATGAGGCTCCAAAGGCCTTTTTATCATAAATAAAATCCAAAACCCTAACCGCGGAAGATGAAAAGCCAACAATTTTGTGGACCCCGTTTTGGGTAGTTTGGTGTATCAACTTCTCGAGGGCGTAATTTTGGCATACGATCTCCGTTTGGGGCGCACGATAGCTCGTTGAAAAGGTATCATCGAGGAGATTCATTTTGGGGGCTGAATCAGAGCCTTTGGCTATTATTGAGAAGCTCGATCCCAAAAAACCTTCTTTTAGGCCCTCAAAATGGCCCCAGAAGTTAAAAACTGTTAAAAATAGTAAAATACCAAAATTGTCAGAAAACTGCTTTGAGCCAGTTGGAAAAGGTGGGTGGCCACCGATATCCACCTGGATCAGGAAAATGCTCAAAATAACCCGTTTAGAGGTCCTTCCTCTTCAGGAACCAACCCTCAAAACTCATGAAAGGTTGAAAGTACACCCAACCTACCATACATGGCTTCATTGAATATTCTCAATTTAATAAAGCTAACCAATGACCTCATCTTACGCGATCCTACTTGGCCATCCATGTTGATCAATATCCCCTCAAACATCCCCAGGTTTGAAGGGTAGCTCGGTGAGGATCTGACAAATCATGTCATGACCTTCCATCTTCTCCTTAGGCCCAAAAGCAATCTAGGAGAATTAGAAAAATCAAGGAGTTCTAAGGTATCCTTCATTATATACTTATAGTAAATGGACTGGATCATGACCCATATCCTAAAATATTAAAAGACAACTCTAAATAACCTACTAAAATCCTCCTTGCAAGGTCAGAAAACAACACTTTAGTATAGGTTAGGATTTTGGGGGTAGGCATCCAAATAATCCCCCATCATCACTTTTTATTTGAAACTTAGAAGTTGACTATATAGGGTGCTTGAAAATCCTTCACCTAAAGTGTGTTACACCAAGGTAGAGAGATACCCATGAAGGGGCAAAGGCTTAGGACCGATTGTTTCTCCAAGTCTAGTTGAGCCACCTAGTTCTTGTGAGGCTCCAGCCCGTGATTTCTTTTTTAGGCTAAGAGTCCTCTACCCACACTTGAAGGAGGTAAACTAGTAGCCAAAACCTAGGATTTATAAAAAGGTGGCAGTTATTTGCTACAATTGCACTTGGATTAGATGTTGAATGGATATTGGGAAATGTTGTCAGTTCCTTCAATACATGCCCTCAACACCCCTCAGTGTAACGTCCCCCATCCCAGCTGAGGTACATTATGTGTGGAATACTCATAAAAATGAAAATCTCTGCTAACTAACAAATTTCCTGCAGCTTATCATCTACGAATTACATACATATTTAACAGTTGTCTATTGCCATTAATTAGATGTATTTACAACATGCTAAAATCAGACATGAATGTAGTAAATAGCTTATTACAACAACAATCATTATGAGTTATAGATTTAATGCACAACAAATAAACTCATAATACAAACAAATGCAAGGTTAAACACTTATCCTTTATAAACAGTTGTGCAACCAGCTACTTGAGAAGAACATTCCACCCAACCATACACCTGTTGTTCCAAATTTCAACAACAAGTCACCCTTGAGTTAGGCTTATAAATCCACGAAAGAGGGTGGTGTCTCACTGTCCACTCATAGCTCATAAATCCCACAACCCACTAATATTCTCCTACAATTATCCTGATTTTCCACTAGCTCTCTTCCTCTCGACCTACCCAACCCAAGGAATGTACCCCTTCATTGATTTTAGTCCCTTGAGTGTCCCATTCGTTTATCAGGGTCTCTCTAGCATAGGTAACGAAGAATCTCTCGTATGGGAACTCAAGGGAACTCACTTCTAGGAAAACTACGAACAAAATCAACAAACACTTGCTGTTACATTGCAACTCACATAGGAGTTCACTATTTAGGCCAGACAACCTGGCTCTTCAATATTAAGCTCCAATACACTAAAAAAAATGCTCCAGCATGCTCCATAATTCACCCTCCATGGATATTCCAGCTCTAAGATCTCTTTTTTGTTCTCTCCTTGTTGCTCATGCCCCAAAACTGATTGTCTAAAAAATGTTGTCACAACCCATACAAATTTCCTCTCTTTGGCTTGCTTGCTTGACTCACACACTTAGTCAAGCTAATTGTACTCAACTCCCATGCTCCCAAAAACTATGGGATTTGACTTCTCACACCCACCCTCTTACATGCATTCAATGATTGTCTTTGGGGACACTCAATCAAAAAATAGAGTTTGATACATAATGATAATAAAATTCAGGAATGTGGGTGGAATTAATATACATGGGTATTTCCCCTTTGTACCCCTCTTAGACATTCTCCTAGACCCTCCCCTCTCTTGTGGATTAATTTATCCATCGTCTTTGTCCATGTCCCCCTAGCAACTAACATCACATTTTATTATTAAAATTCAGAAATACAATTCGCATATTACATCGTTTGGTCATGGCCACATATTATATCTACATTAAGCATTGATTAAACTGGGTATTATAGTGGGGATGTTATATTCCCCCTCCCCTATAGTTGTGCATTGTCCTCGGTGCACACTACATTGATATACATATATGCAAATTTACATCACAATACTTAGAAAACAAAAATTCTGCAATTTCACAACTACAACAACAGTTCCAACCATAATCTCTTGTTCCTATCAACCTGTTGACCCAAGGAATGCACCATTCATTTATAAGGGATAACCCAAGGAATGTACCATTAGTTTATCAGGGTTAACCCAATGAATGTGCCATTCTTTTATCAGGGCCCCCAATGTAGTTGGCTAGGACTCTGAGATGTGGTTCCAGAACTCTAGTCGCTCAAAATGGAGTCTTGCATTTTGTTTTCTTCAAAATTGTCAAAAATTTACAGGTATTCTTACTGCATGTTTTCTTCATGCTCCCATGTGGCATCTTCAGGACTGTAGTAGGTCCATTGAACCTTTACTATCCCTATGGATTTGTTCCTGAGCACTTTGACTTTCTGGTCCAGGATGTGTACTAGTTCCACCCGAAAATCCCCTTCATTATCCACCTGGATCACAGTCCAGTTAATTATGTGGTTAGGGTCAGACACATATTTGTTTAATAATGACACATGAAATACATTATGCACTCTCAAGGATGTAGACAATGCTAACATGTATACAATTGGCCCTATCTTTTCTAATATTTCAAAAGGTCCACAATATCTTGCTGCCAACTTTGGGCAACTTCCTAATCTTAGCGAACTTCTTTTTGCTTTCACTTTTAGAAACACATGTTCTTCCACTTTAAAATCTCTAAACATTTTATTCTTGTCTGCATAACTTTTCTAAATGTCTTGGGTAGCCTTTAAATTATGCTTGATCTTTGCCATTTCTTCTTCCATTTCCTTCAACAAATCTGGCCCAACAACCGCCCTGTCTGCTGGATTATCCCAACTTACTGATGCATTATACTTTTTGCCATATAATGCTTCAAATTGACTCATTTTTAATGAGGCCCGATACCCATTATTGTAATTAAATTCAACTAAATGAATATAATATTCTCACTTTGATGGTTGATCCATCACATACATTCTGAGCATATCCTCAATTATTATGTTAGTCCTCTATGTTTGCCCATCTGACTCTAGGTGATATGTTGTACTAAGATTTAAATTCGTCCCAAAGCCTTTGAACAAACCTTTCCAAAAATTGAGAGTAAACTCTGGATATTTGTCTGAAACTATTGTCTTAGGTACCCCATGTAACTTGACAACTTCTTTCATGTAGATCTCTGCAATATTTGTTGCCTTTTGTGTCGTCTTCACTGAAATAAAATGTGTTGCCTTAGTTAATTTATCTACTACCACCATGATGGAATCATGAAGCTTCACTGTTGTGGGAAACTTTATAATAAAATCAACTGTAACAACTTCCCACTTCCATTCTAGAATGGGCAATGACTGCAATAACCCAACTGGATGTCTTTTCTATGTCTTCACCTTTTGACACTAGACATTTGGCTATATAATTAGCCACTTCTTTCTTCATTACGGGCCAAAAGCATTGGCTTCTTACAACTGCAATTGTCTTACGATATCCTAGGTGCCCAACATATGACACATTATGCATTTCCTTCATCATTGCATTTTTGAGCTCATTGGAATTCGACACTTACACTTTGTCTCTGTACATGAGAATTCCATCTTCTTTCGGCTCATAAAAATTAAATTTCTGTTGAAAATTACATTGTTGTAATGTCTCTTTTATTTTTAAATAATGTTGGTCTGAATTTGTTGCTGCAATAATTTTATCTTTTAGATCAGTCATGTACATGCTAATGGCTGCAATATGTACTTCATGAACTCTCCCACTAAGTGCACCAGCTACTTGATTTTCCTTGTGTTTGTTGTGCTTAATTTCAAAGTCATATTCACTAAGGAATTCTAGCTACCTAGTTTGTCATGCATTTAGTGTTGGATGTTCAAACAAATGCTTTAGACCATAGTGGTTTGTCCTTAGCTCAAATTTCATCCCCGTGAGATAATGTCTCCACATTTTTAATGCATGTACAATTGTTTCTAACTCCAAGTCACGGGTAGCGTAATTCCTCTCATGCTCTTTTAGTTTTCTAGACTCATAACATACCACGTGATCCTTTTGTGTGAGGACTCCACCAAGCACTTCCTTGCATGCATCGATGCACACAACAAAATATTCATCTGGATCTGCAATCTTCAAGATTAACACACTTGTCAAAATGTCTTTCAATTACTGAAAGCTCTCTTCATACTTGGGAGTCCATTCAAATTTTGCAAATAAGTGATTGGAGTTGCAATCTTTGAGAATTCTTTTATGAATATTCGATAATAACCAGAAAGACCCATGAATGATCTGACCTTTTTGACATTTCTTGGCACTGGCTATCCTCTAATGGCCTCTATCTTCTTGGGATCGATTGTTATCCCTTTTGCTGAAATTATATGCCCCAAGTAGTGAATCTTCTTTTGATAAAAGATGCACTTACTTAGCAGAGTAGATGAGTATATCATCTAAGAATGTGATTACAAACTTGTCTAGGTATTCCCTAAACACTCCATTCATCACGTGCATAAAAACAACCAGAGCATTGGATAGACCAAATGGTACTACTGTGAATTCATAATGCCCATATCTTGTCGTGAGCATTGTTTAGTTGATATCTTCTTCCTTTATCCTTACTTGATGATAACCTGATCTTAGGTTATTTTTGGAAAAGATTCTTGCACCTTTCAGTTGATCAAACAAATTATCGATCCTTGGCAAATGATGTTTGTTCTTTGTGGTGACCTTATTCAACTATCTGAAATCAATACATAGCCTTAAGGTTCCATCTTTCTTCTTCACAAAAAGAACTAGGTCACCCCAAGGTGACACACTTGGGTGTATATACCCATTCCTTAACAATTCTTCAAGTTGCATTTGCAACTCTTTCAACTCTTGTGTGCCCAATATGTAAGGTGTCTTGGACACCGAGGTAGCTCCTGACACCTAATCAATAGATAAATCAATGTCTCTCTTTGGTAGTAGTCATGGGATCCCCCTAAAAACATCTTCAAAATCCTTCAAGACTAGATGTTCTTCGATGCTTTCCACTTCATCTTTGGATGCCTCTTCTATATGGGCTGCAAAAATATGAAATCCCTTCCTGAAACTTTTTTTCAATTGCATATCTAAAATTTCTCTAACAACTAAAACTATTGGAATGCCTTGAATCTTTCCTTGTTTCCCTTCTTCATCAAGACATGTGATTGTTTTGTTGTAATAGTCTAAGACAACAGGGTGTTTTTCCAACCAATCCATGCCAATTGGACAATCACATCAACCCAATGGTATGATGTTTATATCTACCTTTGTGCTAAGTCCATCCATGTCTATTTGACAATCTTTAACCAATTCATTGATCTTTCTCTTAGCCCTCATGGCTAACTGAACTAACCAGGATTTCTTATGCTTACTCCTTTGCAAGTGAAATGTTTCAACAATGTTATAGTTTATGTAACTATGGCTAGCACCATAATCAATTAAAATTGCTATGGGCTAGTTATCAATCTCACTTTCCACTTCAATCATGGGGGATTGATATTTTGCTTGCTTGTTGTCCAAGGATGCATAAATCCTTGGAATGTTTCCTCCCATTTCTTCAACTATTTCAGCCTTCAAAATGTTGTGGACAGCCCTCATTCTTTCTCCTTTGTGAGGGCAGTCCCTATATAAGTGATTTCCCTCACATCCCCAAGATTGTACAAGCTAATGCCTTGGCCTTTTCCCAAATGAATATGCAATCTTGTGCTGATTTTTGGTTGATTGACCTTGTTGATGTGCTTGGGAGTTATTCTTGAAAAAGGGTGGCTTAAAACATTTTTGCCTTTGATCCCTTTTACCCTTCATCTCATCATTCCAAGCTTTTTGGAAAACTGACCTTCCTTTGCTCTACTCATATAGATACTTTGCTATTCTTATAACTTCTTCCAAAGTATTGGGGATATCATATTGTATCTTGTCACTATAGAAGGAGGGTAACCTACTTAGAAACCTCTGGATTTTGACTTTTTTGTCCTTTATGAAGTCAACATACTTAAACAATTCAAATAACCTCTTCTCATATTCATCCATTGTCATGGTTCCCAACTTGAGTTCAAATAACTCTTTCATCTTTCTTTCATAATAATGCTCGAACAAATATTTCTCTTGGAAATATCCTTTGAACCGCCTCCACGAGATCCTCTTCTCATCAAGGTGCTTGGCTTGCTTAACTTGATCCCATCACATAGATGTATTTCCTTGCAAGTGGTAGGTTTCAATTCTATCTTCCACCTGTGAAGGGCAATCATGCAGCTGGAAATATTTCTTCATTTCCAATAGCCATGCCTCAACCTCTTCTCCTTTCATGTGCTCACCATTGAAACTTGGTGGACTGATTTTCTTGAGTTCACCTTGCAATATGTCTACCTTAGGCCTTCTTATCTAGCTTCTAACATGAGACACACTTGGGTTTCTCCCTGACCCTAATATTGCATGAGTTCTCCTAGTGGATTGTCTTGGAGAATGATGGCGCTTGCTCATGCTTCTTTACTTCCTATCATTTCCATGACCATCCCTTCTGCTATAGGATCTAGATGTTGTCACTTGTCTAGCACTAGCTTCTTGCTTTGTGCCAAAGTCTTTGTTGACTTGCTTATGTAACATATTCAAATTTTGAAGTATCTCTTCCCAAGCCTTCATAATCCTTTCATTATCATCCCTATAGCTCTTCACTTCTCGATGCAGGCTTCTCATAGTTACAGGCTCCTGCCCACCTCTTCTTCCATTTGAATCTGTCTCAACGTTACCCATGTTGACATGCAAATATGTGATCTCTTCCTCATGGCTATAAGATCCTTGATCATCTTCCATAACTCCAGTCCTCATATAAGAACCAAAGTTGTTTTTCTATACCTCTAATTCTGCAAGAAATGTGCATGTAATAATTATTGTTAGAACATGCATAGCATAAAACATAGGTTATTATTTATCCCAATTTATGAAGGACACAATTCACCAAAAAAAAATTATGATTTCTTAGATACATTCCTCTCTGAAACATCTTTCCAACGACTGTATTCATGCCTCATTATGAGTTCTAAGTGAAAAGTTACAACATTTGCAAGTTGCATTTTCCACTCTTTTACTACTACAAAAAACTCTTTTATGACTTTCTGAGAAATTTTAGTGCCCATTTCAAAATTTTGGCTGGATAGATGTATTGTCCTCCTTAATACCTTTCAAACAACTATTTGTTTTGCTCAAATCTAAGCTTTGAGCTGGAAGTTATGGTCCAGAGAAGTTTTGACTGTTTTTCTCAATTTACCCTTGTATGCTACATGTTTATTCTTTCTCTTCCTGCACATTTTCAAGTACCCATATCCCAAATATAGCTCCATGGTTGTCTTCTATGGATCACAAGATTTCCAGAGACCGCTCCTGTGCCCCCAAACAGACTTCTGAGCAAGGATTTATGCACTTTGGAAGTAAATTGGTGCCAAAATTTTGGCCTTACTGCTTTAGCTATAACTTTATCATATGAGCTTTGTTTTTCTCTCTGAGTTATTTTATTTGAGCTCTCTCATGGGTTTTGATTAGATAAAAATGTCATTTAGGGCCTCAAAATCGCCTCACAAGTTCATGACCTTCAAAATCCCCCAAAAATTGTAGAAAATTGATTGTTTTAATGTTATAACAACCCTTTAAATAAGGTGAAATCCGAGTCGTTGATCTAACTCTATCGTCCATCGAAAATTGACATTTTCCTTTGGGCGCACACAACATTTTCCCAAATCTGCTAACCCAACCATCAACCATTGACCCATTCCTTTAGTGACCGATTCGCAACACAACGCTAAATTAGTCGACCCGACCATCAACTATCAGTCGTCGGTGACTCTCATTAGTGGATGAAACAACTTAACAATTCGGTCAACCCTCGACCATTGACCATCCTTGTTGGCTGACGAAAACACTTCTCCAAATAGACTGATCCAACCATAGATCGTTGGCCATTCCTTGGTTGATGTGGCAACTTTTGACATGGCATGACATGTGGATGTTAACGTGGCATGACACGTCATCCTGAGGTGTTAACTTGACTGCTGTGGTATAACACATCATCACCTTCTTTCCTTCATCGACTATCAATCATTTCTCTTGGACGACCTAAACAACTCGCCGAATTGGTCGATGCCCGACCATCAACAATTTCTCTTGCTTGATCGAAACACTTCGTTGAATCGACTGATACCGAACCATCAACCCATCGACCATTGGCGATTCTCGTTGGTGACCAAACGCTTCGCCACTCCGACCGACCTAACCATCAACTATCGGTGATTTCCTTTGGCCAACTCAATCACTTCATAAATTTTTTACCAATCTCCGATTAATCTAGGCCGTTGATCTCTCATTCAAAAATGATCTTGATTGTTGATCTGCTACAACTTGCCATCGACTGAAAATGAATCCAAATTGTTGATCTGGCTCATTTTCTCAATTGTCGAAAATGAATCTTGGTCGTTGATCTACCTAACCTTCCAAATGTTTGAAACCTTATGAATTTTTAAATTTAGCACTACGAATCTGGGTCGTTGATCTCGAGATCAAATATGATCTCGGATGTCGATTCATTGAACTCCGTCCAACTCCTAAAACGACCATTAAAACACGAAATTAGACCTTCTAGTTTGATTTTAACTATGCAACTTTGTAGATTGATGCTCCGTATCATATCTAAGAGGGTTCTGAGGAAATTTCACCGAATTTGAAAATGAATTTGGGGATTGCACTCTAATTTTCATGGTTTTCCCCCAATTTCGCATAGACCAAAATGTGCAACAATGAATTTCTCAATTCATGCTTTTTCTTAGCCCATACAAGCCTGATGTTTGAACCATAAGCTTAAATACCATATTGTAACGTCCCCCATTCCAACTGAGGTACATTACTTGTGGAATATTGATAAAAATGAAAATCTTTGCTAACTAACAAATTTCCTGCAGCTTATCATCTATGAATTACATACAGATTAAACAATTGTCTACTGCCATTAATTAGATGTATTTACAACATGCTAAAATCAGACATGAATGCAATAAATAACTTATTACAACAACATATAAATCATTATGACTTAAAGAGTTAATGCACAACAAATAAACTCATAATACAAACAAACGCAAGATTAAACACTTATCCTTTATAAACAGTTGTGCAACCAGCTACTTGGGAAGAACAATCCACCCAACCATACACCTATTGTTCCAAATTTCAACAACAAGTTACCCTCGATTTAGGGCTAAAAATCCACAAAAGAGCATGGTCTCTCACTGTCCACTCATAGCTAAAAAATCCCACAACTCACTGGTATTCTGCTACAACTATCCTGATTTTCCACCATCTCTCTTCCTCTCGACCTACCCAACCCAAGGAATGTACCCCTTCACTAATCTCAATCCCTCAGGTGTCCCATTCATTTATCAATGTCTCTCTAGCACAGATAATGAAGAATCTCTCTACTGGGAACTCAAGGTAACTCACTGTTAGGAAAACTACCAGCACAATCAACAAACACT
>JASDQU010099802.1:278146-291677 GCA_032191745.1 Picea mariana
CACCGGTTCGAAACCTGCGGGGACAAAAAATCCAACCATGTTAAGGGTTGGTGTGGCTCAGGCCGGGTGCGATCCCCGGGTGATTTTGACGGCTTAGATGCCCCTGAGTCGCGGTTTCTCAAGCCACAGGTTAATCGCAGGTCCTGCACAAATTAACAAACAAAAAAAAAACATGAGTTTCTATCCTTTATGGAAATGGGTCCGGGGATCTTCAATGACCCCTTATTCCTTGGCACATACCAGGGTGAACCAACATTTGTTTAACCCTTAGATTCTACCCAAGTGTGCACTATTAGTTATGTCACAACAGAACTAGTTTCTTCCCCATCTAAACCCGAGACACCATCCACAAATGACCAAACCACGTGTTTGCAGACCATTCCTCACCACCTCACCCAGATCCCATTCTTCTAACCACCACCAAGAGTTACGACTTATGAGGTAGTAGCTACACTCATGCTTCCAAACACAGTGTTAGCAATAGTTGTATGGTATCTTGACCCCCCATATGTGGTACCGGTACCTACACTTTCACCTCAAATAGCTTCACAACCAATGCAGACCATTGTCAACCCATTATTGCCATAACCTAGTCAAATAGTTGGGGGCAAGAATACAACCATTGGGGGAAAAAATAGGAAGGCTAGGAGCAATACTCAAACCACTCCTAAAGTACACCCCCACAACACACTCTGTGAAGCACCAAGTTAGCTTATGAACTTGTGTTCCACTCTTCCAGAATTAAGGAACCTCAGTCATCTACCAAGGGAAACCCCACTATTGCCCACCACTCTCATAGAAACATCCCTAGAACCTACAAAGGAGTCTACCACCACACACATTAAAACATTGCGTACACCATATGTTTGGAGTATGGACACTACACCCATCATTTTCCCAACCTCCCACACTTTTGGGACACACTGGTAGTAGTCCCTCAAACAAATCTCCAATGACACACCTGATCCAAAAAGGATCCCGAGAAGGCAAAGAACAACTCAGAACTCACAGAGGCAACTCAAAACGCTAAGAATGGCTTCAACAGACAGGGAAAGGGCAAAGATTCAAAGTTTCCAAAACTCAGTGAAAATGACATGATCATGAAGAGCGCGTTGCAAAATTTCTAACGATGCAAACGACTTTTCAAACAGAGTTATGAATTGAAAGATATTCACGATCAAAGTTTGGTCAACCTAGCCCAGTCAGTAGGGGATGAGTCAGCATCCGTACTGCTTACATCATCGTCTGTACGGATGACTTCATCATCTATACAATGCACTTTTAAGAGTAGGGAAGTGACATGTGGCATGCTGATGTCAACATGACATCAACATGATGATGTGGCAGCACCAGAGGCTGCCACGTGTCACCCGGTTATTGGCTTTTAGGATCGATCCGTGGACCAGTCGGATCGTGCCACGTGGTAGTTTGTACGACTAATGTGGCATGTTGACATGGTGTGATGATTTGGCAGGGGGCAGCATGGTCCAATGAGGGGCCGCTATGTGGCCCAATCAGGGAATGCCACGTGGCAGGCGGGAAACGCCCAATGACAACCCGTGAACGAATTTCGAAAACAAAATTGGTGGGTCCGCCAAATCTGGCGGACCACACCAACTTTAGTAGCAAGTTGGAAAGACTTGTAGCGACTCTGCTAAATTTAGTGGCAGATCTTTATATATGGCAAATATATATATCCAAAGTACTAAAAACAAAGTCCGTGGGATTCGACCCCAGAACCTCCGCATATGCCCATAACCAATACGCCACAGGTACATCTTGGTATATCTGCCCACACTTATTAATTAAAAGGTGTAATCTGCCTAGCTATGGGAAGAGAGTCACAGACCGTACGACCTGCGGGCATGGATTTCAAGGCGATACAATCATTATTGTAGGTTGCATAGGGCACAAAAACCAAGACATAATTCTTCTTGGGCCTGGGAGTGCCAGAGTAGGATCGGAGCATGGAGACAATCATTTTTGGGTAATTCGACGCCATGAATTTAGTGGTGATGTCTGTTTTCCGACCTGAGCATTATTCCTACAGCTTGATTTCAAAATGAGGTATATTTATGTATTTTCCAAATTCTTTTGTTGAGTTAATGAAAGAGCCTACCCATTTGAGCGCAGGACCCAGAGATGTAGTCCACTAGGGACGAACTCCGTTATCAAGTTTTTGTGTTCAGATCTGATGCTTATATCTCTTCATTTTGAGTTTTCCCTTCTTTAATGGTGCACTTTAATTTATTCTCATTTAATGCAACTCTTTATAATTCACGATGAAAAGATCCCGAATCATGTTGGTATCAGAGCAGTCATCTTTGACTTGAATTGTTGAGTGTGAATGCTTACTAGGGCCAAACATAAGCAGGGTGAAGGAACTCTAAAGACATTCAATCCTGAAGTTGGTCGTGTATCCAGAAGGAAGAAAATGGCAGAAGAGGACAAGCGTGATGAACAGGAGAAAAACTCTCACATGGTCTTTTATCGCATGTCAGAAATGGTCGAACGAATGTATGGAGATTACGAAAAGAGGATGAAGAAGAAAGGGAAGAAAAATGAAGCACATGTAGATGATGATGCTTCTGTAAACCAAGGGGCTGGAGGAGTTCCTCTTGAGCCTCCGTCTTCACCTTCGAGTTCTAGTTCTTCTTCCTCTGAGCATTCTCATCATTCTGATCATTCTAGCCATAAAGTCTCTTTTAAGAAACCATTATTAAAGCTTGATGCAAAATTTGTTTTACCTATGTTTAATGGAGATGCTAATCCTACACAACTAGATAATTGGATCTGACAGGTCGAAGTGTATTGTCGTGTCCAATATATTGATGAAGAGGAAGTTAAAGTGCAATTTCCTTCTCTTCGGTTGGAAGGCACCGCTCTCGTTTGGTGGGAGAACAAGCTTCAGGACATAAGTAAGTGTGGTAAGCTTCTTTCCTCATGGTCAAAATTTAAATCAACGATAAGGAGGCAATTTTATCCATTAGGGTATTTACATAAAGCAATGATGCAATGGAAAACTTTAAGGCAAAGTAAAGGACAAACTGTACAAAGTTTCACAAAAGAATTTAGCAAGAAATATCTTGCATTGAACATTCCTTTGGATTCTTATGAAAATTTAATGAAGTATATTAGCGCACTTCACAGTTATATTCGACATACTTTTCTCTTGTTTAACCCCACTAGTCTTGACAAAGTTTGTGTGCAAGCCACTCGCTTTGAGAACACGGGGAAACATGTTCAAGAAGATCCCACAAAGAAACCTTCCAATTTCCCACAAAGGAATTTTAAGAAGTTGAAGAGGAAGGACAAGAAGACCGCTACAGTGATGAGAGAAGGAGGAAAACCATCTTGCACTCATTGCAAGAAGAGCGGTCATGATGAAGAACATTGTTGGAAACTGCATCCAGAAAAGAAACTGAAACAGTTCGGTGGAAAGAGGAGAACAAAGACCATTGCTACGATACAACAAGATCTTGGTTCCAATTCAGGAGATGAAGGAAAGATCACAGCGGTTGGAGTACAAGGTAAATATTCTCTTCATGCTAGTTCAAGTTCCAATGATGAATCTCATGTTGATGAATGAAAGAGGAATGAGTTATTTCATATAAGAGTTGCATCTAAACATACTAAGATAGATACATTATTCGATCCGGGTTCCCAAGTAAACTTAATATATGAAGCACTTGTCAAGAAAATGGGTCTTGAAATGAAACCACATCCGAAGCCTTATCCTCTTGGTTGTGTATGTGATAAAGCAAAACTTAATGTCACCAAACAATGTAGGATCAGATTTGGTATTGCTTCAAAATTGATTGATGAAGTAGATTTGGATGTTGTACCACTTAATATATGTGGCATAGTGTTGGGAAGTCCTTATCTTTATGATAGAAAAGCAATCTTCTTTCGTCATGAGAACAGATACCACTTTACTAAAGGGGGAGTGGAATACGTTGTTAGAGCTCACAACATGAGGGTAAATACAACACTTGTTAGTGCAGGGTAAATGAAAAGACTCATAAACACTAATAAGAGATATGTACTCATGAGCATCATAGATAAAGATGTCGGGACATACGACGCTTTCCAAGGGTGTGATCCATCTCATAAAAAGAAATTAATTGATATTGTCTCAAAGTATGATGATATTTTTCAGGAACCAGATGGATTACCTCCTATGAGGGCAATCCAACATGAGATACATCTTCAGCATGATTCTCCTCTTCCTAGTGTGGGCATGTACAAGATATCAGTTGTGGAGATGATAGAGATCAAGAAGCAGGTTCAGGGCTTATTGAATCAAGGGGTCATTAGGCCTAGTTCATCTCCTTTTGGTTCTCCGATCGTGATGGTGCCAAAGAAAGATGGCACATGGCGAATGTGTGTCAAATATCGGGCTTTAAATAAAATCACGGTGAAAAATAGATACCCTCTTCCTCACATAGATGATTTATTTTATCAATTGAGGAATGCTGTCTATTTCATTAAGTTGGATTTGCGCAGTGGATATCATCAAATCAGAGTTGCATAATAGGATGCATGGAAAACTGCCTTTAAAACCGAACATGGATTGTTTGAGTGGTTAGTTATGTTGTTTGGGCTTTGTAATGCTCCGACAAATTTCATGCGTGTGATAAATGATGTATTCAGGCCTTTCCTAGATGACTTTGTGATTGTATATTTATACAACATTCTTGTTTTTAGTGGGACTTGGGATGAGCATCTGAGGCATGTAAAGCAAGTATTGGATACTTTGCGAAGGGAAAAGTTGTATGTAAAACTATCTAAATGTGAATTTGGCAAGACCGCACTTGTGTACTTGTCATATTGTAGGAGAAGGACAATTGAAAATTGATCCTTCCAAAATTGATGTAATTTTAAATTGGCCCGAGCCAAAAAGTGTAACTAAAGTTTGAAGCTTCTTAGGTGTAGTCTAGTATTGGAGGAGATTCATTCCCAACTTCTCCTTTATAGCAGCTCCTTTGCATGCCTTAACCAGTGTGAAGAACACTTTTCAATGGGAAGGAAAGCAACAAAAAGCTTTCAACACTTTGAAGGGGAAGATCAATACTGCACTAGTATTAGCACTGCCGAATCTTCAACAGCCTTTTGAGATCGAGACATATGCCAGTGGATACGCCATGGGTCCAGTATTGAAGCAATGTCGTAATCCTATCCATGACCACTGTGAAACTTTTAACCAAGTTGTTGTTAACTATCCTACATATGATAAAGAGTTGTATGCATTAGTCCAAAGCGTAAAGAAATGGAAGCACTACTTGTTAGGGAAGGAAACAATCATACATACAAATAACCAACCCTTACAGTATCTTCAAGTACATACCAAATTGAAACAATCTCGACACTACAGGTGGATGGGTTTTCTACAACAATTTCACTTGGTAATCAAGTACAAAAAGGGTACAAGTAACAAGGTAGATGATATGCTTTCTAGACCTCCTATTGATGCTTCTGTTATTTTGAAGAATACTTCTTTATCTCATGATATCTATGTAGAACAATATGCCATCGATGAAGATTCTAAAGAAGTATATGCGAATCTAACCCTTGGTGCACACGTAGAGAACTATTGTTTGCAGGGAAAATTACTCTACCATCTTGGAAAGCTATGTATTCCTACAAGTGAACGAGTCCATGTAATATGAGAAGCTCATACTTCTCTTGTGTCTAGGCATTTTGGGGTTGGAAAAACTATGGCTCATTTGCAGAGGTTTTGTTACTGGCCTCAAATGAAAGCAATTATAACTAAATATTTAAAGGGGTGTGTGATGTGTTCTACTTGGAAGCCCACTAATAGAAAGCCAGGGCTATACTCACCACTTCATGTTCCATCCCTTCCATGGGAAAGTGTCTCCGTGGATTTTGTAGGGGGTTTACCCATGACCAAAGGGGGTCATGATTATTTGTATGTGGTAGTGGATAGGTTCAACAAGATGTGTATCTTGATGCCATGTAAAAGAATAAGATCACTACTGAGCAGACTGTTAATCTGTTCTTTCGGCACGTTTGGGTTCACTTTGGATTACCCATATCTATCGTCTCGGATCGAGATACTCGATTCCTTGGGGACTTTTGGACTAGATTGTGGAGAATGATGGACACCAAATTGAAGAGGAGCACTACTTTCCATCCACAGACCGACGAATAGACGGAGGTGTTAAACCGAACAATGGTACTTTTGCTTCGAGGCTACTGCAACAAGCGTCCCAAGTTATGGGATGAACAGTTACCCTATGTACAACATGCGTACAACTGAGCCTTACATTCATCCACTCAAAGTTCACCTTTTGAGACATGTTTTGGGTATTTACCAAAGGTTCCTTTGGACTTGATGTACGAGAGAGATGCTGATGTAAATGAAGAACGAACAGAAGACAGAGCCCGCAAGTTCATCTAGAGGATCCAATAGATACACCATGCAGTCAAGGAATAATTGGAGAAAAGTCAAGCACAATATAAAGCTCTACATGATAAGCACAGGGTTGATCAGCAGTTCCAGGTTGGAGACCGGGTATGGCTTCACATCAATAAGGAGAGATTGAAGGGTGAAGGCAAGAAACCCAAGCCTATTTGCTATGGACCCTTCACTATCTTGGAGAAAAGTGGTACCAATGATTTTCGTCAGGATCTTCTACCTTATATGCAGATTTACTCAGTTGTGAACGTTGAGAACTTGAAGCTTTTTTAGCCTCCCATGATCATGGATAGGGATGAGGAAGTTTCAATACCTTTAGTTGATGAGTTTGCACCTGAGTACTTGGATGAGCTACAAGAAGATATCATCCTGGACAGGAGGACGAGGACTTCACGCATGGGTGATGTTGATTATCTTCGAGTAGGCTTAAAAGGCACACATCCAAGCAAGGAAAAGTGGATTGAGAAGGACAAAGTGAGGGGACTTTTCTTACCCGTTGATTGATGAAAGCTTTTGGTGGTCCAAAAATCTCTCAGTGGGAAGGCATGATCCAAAAAGGATCCAGAGAAGGCAAAGAACAACTCAGAACTAACATAGGCAACTCAGAACGCTCAGAATGGCTTCAACAGACAGGGAAAGGGAAAAAATTCAGAGTTCCCAAAACTCAGTGAAAATGACATAATCACGAAGAGCGCGTCACAAACTTTCTAATGATGCAAACGAATCATCAAACGAAGTTGTGGATTGAAAGATATTCATGGTCAAAGTTTAGTCAACCTAGCCCAGTCTACAAGGGATGGGTCAACATCCGTACTGTTGACGTCACCATCCATACAGATGATGTCATCATTTGTACAATGCACGTGGAAGAGCAGGGAAGTGACACGTGGCATGCTGACATCGACATGATGATGTGGTAACACCATAGGCTGCCACATGTCACCTGAGTATTGGCATTTCAGACTGATCCGTGGACTAGTCGGATCGTACCATGTGGCAGTCTGTACAGTCCGTATGACTGACATGGCGCTGATGTGGTGTGTTGATTTGGCAGGGGGAAGTGTGGCCCAATGAGGGGCCTCCACATGGCCCAATCAGAGGCTTCCACGTGCCAAGTGGGAAACACCCAATGACAACCCGTGAATGAATTTGGAAAACAAAATTAGCGGGTCCGCCAAATCTGGCGGACCACACCAACTTTAGCATTATTTCTACAACTTGATTTCAGAATGAACTATATTTATGTATTTTCCAAATTATTTTGCTAAGTTAATGAAAGAGCCTACCCATTTGAGAGAAGGACCTGGAGACGTAGTCCACCAGGGACGAACTCCGTTATCAAGTTTTTGTGTTCAGATCTGATGCTTATGTCTCTTCATTTTGAGTTTTCCCTTTTTTAATGGTGCACTTTAATTTATGCTCATTTAATGCAATTCTTTATAAGTCACGATGAAAATATCCCAGATCACCACCCAAACGACATCACAACTAACGTATGTCATAGATTTTGATCCCTCCAATATTAACTATGTGTCCACCTCACTGAACACGTGAAATACTTGTCCATGCGCATTATGTGGACAATCAAATCATTTCACCCACATATGTCCATTGATTGTTGAGTACCAAACTCATCGCATGACCTCCATTCAACATCTTCGAGAATCCCTCCAAGTAATATGGTGCCTTAACATTATAGCCACCCTCTAGGGCTCCCCTAACTCTCCTACCCAAGAGCAAGCACCAAGACCTTCTTCCCCAATGGCCTCCCTGGTGCAGCCACGACATGAAACATCCCCTTCATCCCCACACAATTCTTTAGCTATAACGTGGCAAGAAATCCTCCCTCCTTTTGAAGCCCACGACACACACACACACACATGTGTGCACATATTCTATGTCTCATTAGTCGTAGGTTCACAACCTTTAATAAGACAATAAACACCTGTCAGGTTCAGTATGTTCCCCCCATCATCAAGCAAATACACAAACATTGTAAGGTCAGAAGCCCACTCTCTTTGCACAATCTCGACATCTTTCGGTTCATTGGCACAAAATGCCGTGTCAATCTTGTGTGATATTTCTGGCACCAAAATGCTGACCTAGCCCATTCATGCCTCTCATAGGTCCCTCTTTTCACCTTCACATGTCTTCCATTCCAATGAAGACATTCTAGAGGCGACGATGGTACCTAACTCCCCTCGGATGCAATGCACCATCGATCATTCTTCATACCACTAGATGCTTTTCAACTTACCACAACATTTGATATCTGTGTGGTTGAAACCAAAGACTTCATTCCTTCTAGGCATACAAATTGGTTTAAAAACCTAGTCCCCACCCCTGATTCTTTTGAAGAAGGTGATATGGGCAACATTTCCCCAACTGTCAAAGTGGACATTTCCATAAAACCAGGCATTACCAAAGACATCATCCTCGACATTGCCTTCTCCCCGAAGGAAGTCCCCATATAAGGCTCTTTTTCAAGAGTTCAAGGACATCTTTGCATGGTCATATATCAAAATGCTCGGTCTTGACCCTACCATTATTGAACACCATATTAACACAAGGGTCACACCCATTCACCAAAAGTAGTGGCCTCTTCCCCCATCTAGCAATGACCACACGTACATCGTAGTGTTCATTAATTACTTCACCAAATGGGCTGAAGCCATGTCCACTTTGAACAATATGACATATACAATTGCTCGCTTCTTCTTCAATCACGTTATCACTTTCTTCGAGGTCCCCCAACTGTTAGTCTCGAACAATAACAAACATTTT
Organism: Picea mariana; assembly: GCA_032191745.1. Lineage (NCBI taxonomy): Eukaryota > Viridiplantae > Streptophyta > Pinopsida > Pinales > Pinaceae > Picea > Picea mariana. The sequence goes on from JASDQU010099802.1 coordinate 287,370, forward strand.
GAGATTGAAGTGTTTTAGGAATTATCTGACCATCTTGGGTTCACCCACGAGTTCACTTCCCTATACTACTCGTAGTCCAATGGTAAGGTTGAGGTTGTCAACAAAGTCCTCAAGACCATCGCAGTGGACAATGAACAAATACAAAACCAATTGGCATCACATGCTTTTCTTGGCACTCTAGGCATACCGAACAATAGCCAAAATTGCTACAGGATTCACCAGCTTGCACCACGTCCATAGTGTTGAAGCATTCCTACTCATTGAGTGTGAAATATCGACATTGTGAACATCAGTTGAACTATTGTCGAACACCACTCTCCCGAAACAATGCCTAGTTTCCTTAGAGACCATCGATGAAGATCAATGCTCGTCATTACAACATAATGAAGCTGCCAAAAAGTCCTCAAATTTTTCTTGTGATCACCAAGTTCACCCTCCTTCATTCAACGAAGGTGACCTTGTCCTAGCCTATGTAATTTCCCATGATGCATTAGGCCCTGGAAAATTCGAAACACTTTGGCATGGCTTGTTCATTATCAAACACTACCTTACAAGGGGAGCATACATTCTTGCTCACCTAGAGGGAAACCTCCTCAAAGACCCTGTCAATGGTTGTATGCGACAAGATTCTACCCTCAAGTAGCACCCCCACTCGAGATTACCTTCATGTGAATATTTAGTTTGTAAAAATGTTCATATTTTTTTGGTCTTTTTTTACATGCACATCAAATCTCTTCCATGCTTCTGATTTCTTGTCCTTTTTTACTTTACTAGATGAATCATTCACTGGTGTATCACAATGGTTTTGCAGAAAGTGCTCGTTGATGGACTCATAATCTCACTTTTACAACTTGGGCCATTTATTCACCTTCGCACACACTGCTTCGAGCAAGTGACATATTCTTAGGTCCATCGATGAATAACCAAGTAGAGTATGTTGTTGTGATCAACTACTAGTTGATGCTGCTCAACTTCACATTCACCACTTTAGTATATTCTTGGATTCTCAGCTTGTCGTGTTGCAACTGAATAATGTTTACCATGTTCGTGATCCCTGTTTATTTAGAAAGTACCTGTAAGTCGAAATTCTATCAAGGAATTTTAAATCCATCACATTACACATATTCCCATAAGTGCAAATCTATTTTTTGACAATATTGCAGATGAAATTTTAGACTGGCATTTGTCGCATTAACAAACATTGTTTAAAACATGACTTTTTTTTTAGCATATGCATGTTTTTATCATCATCACATAAAAACATGTAGTGTAAAGCAACAAATCATCCATCATATAATCAAATACACCATGAAGAAATATCAAAAGTTTGCATATATAAACAATTTTAAAAATGGAATACATTGCTACATCAAGCCGACCTTCACTATGGACATGCCAACACATCACCAGTATCATGGGCATCTACCCTATACATAGGTCATATACAAAATGTGGGCCTCACCCTTACACATATGGCATCTACAAAAATGCAGGCCATGCTTATAAAAAAACATACACAAGCCACTAGGGTGGCACAAGATGTAGGGGTCCCCCTACCTCCCTGACCCCTGATGCTAGTCTGGATCATCCTGCTAGAGGCCTCCTTTGTCTAGTGGTGGAAAAACCTATCACTACCACCCATTTAACCAACAAGCACCATTCAATAACCAAGCCCATAAAAGCATCCAAAATATCCTCACCCATCTTAGTCCAACCAACCTCTACCACTACCCATAATACCTAGTCAAACTATTGTCGAAGGTATGCCAACTGCACTCAGAGCCCCACCTCCCTCTTTATTGCTACCTCAAGGTACACCAACCTCTTCCAGTGAGATGGTCTCACCTCTACATCATGGTGGCCTCGCCACTACCCCATTCTATCAGGGTCTCATCGACCTGCTGTTACTGGCCTCCCTGCTGATATCAAGATGTCCCTGACAATTGGGACCTCCCTACCTCGTGGTCCCACATTTGCGATCATAAAATAAAAATTCCATTAGTAATGAGTAAAATAATAAAAACCATGAGATAAATTAATCAAATCAAAATAGAAATGCAGTACAAAACCATATAATTGCTCACCTCTCCTGTCCTAGGCCTTGCCTGGGAGCAGTATGATGTCATGATCATTCTGGTAGTCCGTACCGACATATAAATACTCCAAGATAATGTAAGGGATCTACACCCACCAACACTGATATCGAGGACTAAAATGTCTCCCTATCAGTCCTCCCCCCTTTTGGATGATGAGATCTCTCCATCGACTCATCTGGGGCTCAGTTGGGCCAGCCACATCCAAATCAATCTACAGGCATAGAAGCACCACCTGCTCAAAGAAAAAATAGCAGAGAACTGAGCCAAAGTCAAAGTCCCCATCCTAAAGTCGACAACATCATGTCAGTTAGGAAAACATTGCTTCCCTCATCATGAAGGCCTAGGCATAATGACGACCTTGGAGCATGCACTCCACAATAGTAATCCAGGCACCAATAATCCATTGTGTGCCTAGGGATCCCTAAATTTGTACCACCATATTTATCACCGCTCGAGTGGTCAAATCTTGGACACGCAAAATCCAGATCAAACCTTTACTCATAGCCTCCTCTCTAGTACAATACCGCAAATCCAAGTGATGGACGATCGTCCCACCCACCATATGTGGGATAATATTTAACATTTCCCCTTGAATGAAGAGCCCAATCAAAAAATACAAGTCGACCTTGACTGACAGTTCCACCACCTAACCTCAAACCTTGAAAACCTGATGGTTGGGCCTCCACATCCTGTTCAAGTAACCCAAAAGATCCTCCCAGAAGCATAGTAGAGTATAATAAAAATACTTGAGAAGGTCATAGTTGACCAACTCAAGTCGAATAGTAGGGCCAACCTGGACCTCCAGTTGGAGGGTATCATAGTATTTCTCCCACCATTTAATTGGCATGACTAGCACTCACAGCCTCGGTACCTATACCAAAATGTAGGTCAATCAATCTTGATACATTTTTCACAAAAATCTATTTTTTTCAATTCATCTTCGTAGTTTGCGCGACTGTACCATAGTCAGTTGCATAAATAGTCTTTCTGTGACTAATAGTTGAACAACCACACCGTTTTTGTGACTGTCAAACAAACAATCACACAAACCATTCACGTCATTGTCTAGCTAATAGTTTCTTAGACCATTCATGCGACTATTACTCGATTAAGCATGCTGACTGCATGACTGATCAAATAACAGTCTCACAGTGACCAATGCGATTGCACATCTCATCATCAGGTAGTCCTAAGCTGGAGACCAGAACACAATCATGCAAATGTGCATGACCATATTCTTATCATCTATGTAGATCATATGACCACCTCCAAAAAGGGGTTGTACGGTCCTCTCACACACCCCCAATGCTAAAAATTAAATTCATGAATTGAAAGAGTGAGTTAGGATCCCTTACATGGCTCTCTCACAGTTGAAATTTTCTCATCGAGGCACGTGCAACTGACTCTAGAACATCACATGCCCCACAAGTTCACGTCCATGTCAACACAAGTACAAACAAGGTGGTGTGGTGAGCCCCACTTCTATTTTATACAACCCTGTCACCATGTTCCTCGAGTCCGTATGGGAGCTCATAAGCTTTGTTTGCATAACCATTTGCATTGTTGGGATCACCATCTTACCCCCTTCACAATGGTATGATCTGTTCAATTTTCCTAAAATTTTCCTCAGGAACCCTCGTCTCACCACCCATTTAATAGGTATGATAGCTCATTGTCCCTCTTTTATTTTGGTTCTGGTTACCTTATCATATTTATTACTATTAGGTATTTTCACTTCGGGCATTTGGTTTCATGTGTGTAGGTATTTGTCAGGAGGTTTCCTTTATCTCTTTGAATGGCAGGGTCATTTATCTTACCCCTTCAAGTATATACTTCTTCAAACTGGCATGTTAATCACTCCCTTTAAGCTCGTTGCATTGACTAATGTTATCCCCCCACATATGTTTAATTTTTAAACCTATGAAGTAAAGTAATGCATGCAGATTCTAAGCAAAACAAAAATAATCAATGGCTCATACACATAGTACATAGATATTTACGTTGGAAAACCTTAATCGAGAGAAAACCAACCTTCCTTGGTGTTGCACCTCTCAACTCTTCATTGTATTAATTTCACCATTCACAATACAATATATACAAAATTTTAGGAATTCCACATCTACCAAAACTCTAGTCCCTTAATCCAGAATTAATTTAAATAACTGCTAAAAATAGAAAAAAACACCCAAAAACAAAATTTGGGGTGCTTCCC
>JASDQU010099802.1:295411-398506 GCA_032191745.1 Picea mariana
TGCTACCACGCCAGAATTTTTCGTCGCAATTTCTTACCGGGACAAGCCTCCCTTTATTGTTTGCCACTGTGCCGATTTCTCATTGCACCGAAATTTTCCATCGTGCCTTACTGTCGCGTGGTGGACTCTTATGGCTGATTTTGCTTTTCGCGCAAAGTTTCTATCACTGCCTTTTTGACAGTCTCTGCGAAGTCCGTCATTCTTATTTGCTGCACAGAGAGGGTGTTACCGTTCATTACCACGCGTGCGAGACAAATATATACTTGCGTCATGACAACATCCCAAAGCATAAGAAGGAAGGCGAGAAGTGGAAGGGTCATGAGGTCTGAGCCTCAAGACTTGAAATTCATAAATGAAGATCCATATATCAGGGCATATTTTGAACAGGCCGGATGTATGCAATTTTGTGAAAAGATCAAAGGGTACAATGGGAAGTTGGCTGAGCAGTTCACCCTCAATTTCACTGGGTTTCGCCCGACCATTGCAAGAATTACCTTCCAAGTGACAGAGGAAACTCTGTCAGCTCCGACGAAGATGCCTCCGCGCGGTGAAAAATGGTTTAAAGGCATGCCTTTAGACATTTTGTGCTATAAAGACTTTATCAAGCCCAATTGCTTAAATGGGAAAATTGGAGCCAACGTTCCAAGCCAATACCTCCAGGAGAATTTTCAAAAGCTCCTAAAGGTAATTAGGAGATATTTCACCTGTGAAGGAAGGTTTGACAGAGTGTACCCATATCACATCAGGCTGCTGATGCACTCCACAGGGAGAAAACCTTTGAATCTACCTTTCTTCTTGCATCGAAGCTTGGAAAAGATGACAGATAGTGTCAAGGCCGAGACTGACCAACCAAGGAAAATTTTATCTCATATGTCATTAATCAAGCTGTTGGTGGTTGAAAAATTAAGACCTTTTAACAAAGACTGAGATTCATTTATGATTTCGGCTGACATCCCTAGAGACCCCAAAGGAGACATTCCTCTATCTACGAGGCAAACAACATTCCACAGTGCAGGGGAGGGAATAGAAGATGTCACGAGAAAGGGAAAGGCAATAGAAGACTCATAATCCCACCAGCCGACACCCCAGAAAAGAGACAGGCCAAGGTTGATTAAGAAGCTCGAGGAGATCCAAGCTCCCAGTGAACCACGCACCTAGTCTACTGTCGAGATATTACTCATGCGCGTCATTCGGCTAGAGCTTGTTGAAGGTTCAAGTATGGGAATTGGTGAGATGTGGAAGAAGTTAGATGACGAGAATGTGAATGTTCAGGACTCATCGTAGCAACTGAAGCAAGCACAACTCACTATCACTGAATTGTATCAGAAAAACAAATAATTAAGAAGACAATTGGCAGAAAGGACTATTGAAACACCATCGTCGTAGAGTCGAGCATGGAATTCAAATTGGCTCAAAAGATAGCTCAGAGAGGCACAAGACGTAATTATCCAACTATGGGAGGAACAGAGGGTGTCAGAAGAAAGAATCACAGATCATTTCAAGGAATGCAAACTGACCATGGATAAGGCCCGCACAACTCTCGCCAGCGCTCAAGAAAATCTAAAAGGAAATGCGGTCTTATGGAGACAGGTGAAGAATCTGAACAAACAAAACTGGTCTCTTAGAAAAACACTCAGATTTTTAAGGTTGCAGGTGAGGCCTGAGGCATGTGTGAGACAACCCCATTTTGTCTTTTTTGATCGTGGCATGGAATCTTTCTCCCCGCATATCATGTTTCCATCCGGTGACAAGAATTCTGACGTGGCACCTGCACGGTGAACATCGGTCACGCAGATGCTATAAACTTACCTAATGATGATGGAAGGTGTAAGTAAAACGCATGTCAGTTTTGGAAGAGATGCATGGCCTCCCAACCACTGTTTCCACCTGGTGTCGCACAAGTGACTGCAAACAGACGCCCGCTACACCAACTCGCCACATGGATGCTACAACCGGTGATCGCATAGCAGCAACCGGAGCCCGTTATACAAGGTGACAGAGTTTCCAATAGTGCACTTGATTACTTAGGCACCCTGTGAAATAAAACATCGATTTATCACAACCTTATGACCGAATATTACTCATGACTGAATGATTGAGTCGAGGGTGTCGGTTATGTTATCCTTGGGTGCAATCAAGTTTCTATTTTTGGTAAACTCTATTCAGAAGGTTGTCTCGGGGGAAGTAACTGAATCCGAAATTCTAGGAGAAAGTAGTTCGAGGCATAGCAACCCGAGAGGGTGTGTTTTTTTCTATATATTGTATCTTTTCGATGTAAGCTAGGTTCGAAAAGTTGTGTAGACAGAGGACTCTTGAATGTAATCTTTGAATATTAACATAAATAACAATGCAAAGGTTTTGAATCTTTGACGAAAATATTCTAATGGTGATGGTTTGATGTATTGCGATCCTATCTATGTATCTACTTCATGTTTCCTATAAATTCATGTCTGTTCCCTTTCTTTAAATTGGAATGTTTTTCGAGTTTAAAATTCATCGCGCGATGCTTTAGACTTAGCCATTTAAACTCTGTGTTTTTCTTCTAAGTAAGTTAGAATTCATCTTTAATGGTGCTCTGGTTTGCTTTATGTCCTCCTTTCTTCTACCATGCACGACGACATTTACACTGAAAGACCATCTCCTATTTAGCCTTTAGCCTCTCAAAGTTTCCTTTACTAGTCATTGATTTCTCTCGTTTTCAGAAGGTTAACTCCATAGCCCAAAGTTTTGTATTTGCTTTCCAGCGAAACCATAAACATTTCTCAAACATATAAATCTAGTCGACAATCCAAAGTCATTATCTATCAGAGACTGGGTCTCAGAGAGAGCCATCTCTACATTGGAAAGGCTAGTTTCTAGTCTTAAAGTTGGTCTGTAGGTTACCTTGGTAGTTCGTTTCTCTTCAGCCCAACAATTTACCGAGTGCTAACATCTCGACGCCATTGTCGAGGACGAAATTGAAAACTTTCCTTGGGAAAACGACTAAAGTTGTAGATTTGATCCCTGAGGGTAACAACGGGTGATACAGCTATATTAGATGAAACGTATTTTACTCTGACGACTTCATTAAATAAGATGAGTAGAATAGAGTAGTCATAATTAGAAATCCTGGCTCCTAAGAAAGTTTACACCAGAGAAAACCCTGATCTAGAGCCTGTAGCATCCATGTCTGATCCCGAAAAACTTCTACGCAAAGGAAATGAAAGGATAGCAGACTATTTATATTACCTAGACATGAACCTCTCTTTACCTAAAGACAGAGTAAAAAGCATCGACGACCTTGACTTCGATTTACTATTTGAACAAACTCTGTTAAGGTCCAGATCATAATCCTATTTGAATGAAATCATTTTCGATGAGAAAAAGTTCCAATCTTTGATACCAACCAACGCCCCCACGAACTGCCATAATCCCCACTTAGACCATCCAACCAGTTCAAATTCCTCCTAGATTCATGGCCGCCAGATTCACCCCTCTCGCCTTGCCAACCCAATTACATGATTTGCCTTAGAATTATAATCACATAATTAAATTATACGACGTCGAAGGAAATGATTCATCCCAAAAACACTTAGATTGGTTTAATGATTTTGTTGACTTGGAAGAGGTAGATCACGAGGATGTGAAAATGAGATTGTTTGCGCAGAGTCTCTCAAGGGAGGTCAGAAAATAGTTCAAGGCCCTTCAAGCAACGAACATCCCTGATTTTCCAGCTTTTGAAACATTGTTTCTTGCCATATGGGGTGATAAAAATAATCCTCTCTAGTTACTAACTCAATACAATAACATAAAAAGATCACCAAATGAAATAGTGTAAGATTTCTCAACCAAATTCATGAAGTTTTATAATTCAATTCCCACAGAAGTCAAACCTCCCCCTGGAGCTACCCAACTTCGATATGCTGATTCTTTTGACAATGAATTTGCCTTGTTGTTAAGAGAAAGAAGGTCTAATACATTAGATGATATGATGAGCGACGCGATTGAATTCGAAGTAAATCTGATGGCATCGGGGAAGATCAAACATAATTTTGACAGAAACGGGAAGAAGCCCCAAGGGGAGGCTCAATCCTCTACGTATCAATCATCAGACGAAAACTTTGACTTTATGATGAAGACTATGAAAAGACTCATGGAAAGGATGTCCATGGAGAATAAGCCTGCTACTAGGGAGCAAAACAATTTCCAGCCTAGAAATCAAAATTTTAGAAGAGCCCCAGTTGCATAGATCAGGAAAAGAGACCAGAGAGATCAAGGCGATCAATAGATAAGACCTCCTTTCCAAAACACCTATGCAAACAAAGATTTTGATCAAATAATCCAAGACCATATGCATTGCTGCGACGATACAGAAACATACGTGTTCTTAACAAAATGAGAGCACGATCAATTTATGGATGCGAATGACGAGTTTATGATGGAGAATGATGATATGTTATCATCAGAAACAAAGGAGTTTAGAAAAGGATTCCACAATGCTATTATGCAATTTCAGAAGTAGTATAACCTCAAAAGTAAAAAGTTTCCTGCAGAGCTTCCAAAGGCGAATCCCACTAGGGAACTCCATATAAACACTCATTATTCAAGCCAACCGAAGAAAGATAATTCAACAAGGGATGTAATGGAGAAAGGAAAATCAAAGGAAGAATCCTTGAAGAAAGCACCTGAGGCACGAAAGGAAACGATTGTCAAAGAGGTACAAAAATCTCCTCCTCCTTTTAATTTTGAAAGCGAAATGGCTAAAATCAAAATCTCTGTTCTATTTAATGAGTTGATCAAGAAGGGAGAGTATAGAAATTAGATCATTAAAATGTTAAAGATGGAAGAAGCTTCTGACACCTTGAACATACAAGATGACCACCCTGCCATCTTGTTTGGGCCGCGCGTAGAAGAAAGTGGCGATGTTGATGATGGTTCTCCTTTCTATGTTAGCCTTAAAATTCATGACATGACCTTACATAATGCCATGTTAGGTTCAGGTGCATCACATAATCTCATGCCCAAGGTGTTCATGGATGATTTAGGCTTGGAGGTTACAAGACCTTATAAATACATTTTCTCTTTTGACTAAAGGAAGGTGAAATGCTTGGGTTTGATCAAATATTTGGTCATATCATTGTCTCAAATCCCATCGAAAAATTTGGTCATGGACGTGGTGGTTGCTGACATCCCCCCAAAATTCGGCATGTTGTTATCTAGATCTTGGGCTGCAAAATTAAAGGGAACCTTGCAGATGGACATGTCGTATGCTACTATCCCTGTTTTTTACCAAGAAAGGAGATTGTATAGAGAGGTGTTTCTCAAGTACATGGTGAGTAGAAAAACCCAACCAAATAATCATCCTATTTACTCTGTTGACACCAAAGTTGGATCCTCTATTTTTTATAATAACTTAAGTTTTGAAGAGGGGAAGCCAACAACTATCATGATTGTCGAAGAAAAAACCAAGCATCGAACAAAGGAAATTATAGATCATAGAAACAACATGGAAAATGAAATGTGGAATATGAAATGTGGAATATGAGCTTTGATGGAGCTGTCAGCAGGGAAGGAGCTGGAGTTGGTGTGTGGATTAACCCTCCCAAAGTGGGTACGAAACTCAATTCTTACAAGCTCGTTTTTTATTGTACCAATAATATGGCCGAATATGAGGCACTGATTTTGGGTTTGAAGACTTTAAAGGAACTGGGTTCTAGAAGGATAATTGTACATGGAGATTCCAAGCTCATCATTAACCAGGTAAAGGGTATATATCAGTCCAAGCATCCTAGATTGAGATCATATAGGAATTTAGTGCTGGATCTCCTTGAAGAGTTTTCAGAATACAATTTGTCAGTGATTCCTAGGGGGAAAAATCAAATTGCAGATGCTCTGGCTACTTCAGCTTCGGTGTTCAAAATCCCAATTTTTCTAAATAAGAAGTATGAAATTGAACTCAAACATAGGCTCACAGTACCCGATAACATTAAATATTGGCAAGTGTTTGAAGATGATAAACAGGTAGAGAGATTCCTCCAGATGAGTGATGAATTTGCTAATGTGAATATTGATGATGAGTGTTGTTGTGAGAAAAATTAAGACACAACTATGTTCAACAACAATAACCTTTTTCATAATCAAATAGATGGAAGGGATATAGTGCAACTGAAAAACAACATTATCCCCAAAGGCTTGGTCCCATTAGAAAAACTTTTTGACGAAAATGATGTAGCCAAAAATCCTAAAATCACTGTGAATGATTAGAATATAGAGGATTGCAACATCGATACTCAAGAAAATCCTAATATTATCAGACAATAAAAAATGCTCAGTCGAGAAATCAAACAGAGGTATATCAGCCTTATGAAATACTTCCTTGATGTTTTTGCATGGAGTTACGAATATTTGAAGGTCTATTACACAAGAGTAATTCAACATGTAATTCATATCAAGGAGAATCATAAACCTTTCAAGCAAAATTTGAGAAGAATCAACCCTCTGTTGTTGCCATTGATTGAAAAGGAGGTAAGGAAACTATTTGATGCCAAGATTATTGTGTCCTTAAGATTTTCCAAGTGGGTGGCTAACCTTGTGCATGTTAGAAAGAAAAGTGGTGAAATAGGATTGTGTGTGGACTTTCAGAATCTAAACATGGTGTCTCTCAAAGAAAAATATCCACTTCCTAAGATGGATTACATCGTAAGGGACTCCCCACAAAGGTATGACATCCCAAAGCATAAGAAAGAAGGTGAGAAGTGGCAGGGTCATGAGGTCTGAGCCTCAAGACTTGAAATTCATAAACGAAGATCCATAAATCAGGGCATATTTTGAACAGGCTGGATGTATGCAATTTTGTGAAAAGATCAAAGGGTACAATGGGAAGTTGGCTGAGCAGTTCACCCTCAATTTTACTAGGTTCCGCCCGACCATTGCAGTAATTACCTTTCGAGTGATAGAGGAAACTCTGTCAGCTGCGATGGAGATGCCTTTGCGCGGTGAAAAATGGTTTAAAGGCATGCCTTTAGACATTTTGTGCTATAAAGACTTTATCAAGCCCAATTGCCTAAATGGGAAAATTGGAGCCAACGTTCAAAGCCAATACCTCCGGGAGCATTTCCAAAATCTCCTAAAGGTAATTAGGAGATATTTCACCTGTGAAGGAAGGTTTGACAGAGTGTACCCATATCACATCAGGCTGCTGATGCACTCCATAGGGAGAAAACCTTTGAATCTACCTTTCTTCTTGCATCGAAGCTTGGAAAAGATGACAGATAGTGTCGAGGCCAAGACTGACCAACTAGGGAAAATTTTATCTCATTTGTCATTAATCAAGCTATTGGTGGTCGACAAATTAAGACATTTGAACAAAGACTGAGATTCATTTATGATTTCGACTAACATCCCTAGAGACCCCAAAGGAGACATTCCTCTATCTGCGAGGCAAACAACATTCCACAGTGCAGGGGAGGGAATAGAAGATGTCACGAGAAAGGGAAAGGTAATAGAAGACTCATAATCCCACCAACCAACACCCCAAAAAAGAGGCAGGCCAAGGTTGATTAAGAAGCCCGAGGAGATCCAAGCTCCCTGTGAACCGCGCACCCAGTCTACTGCCGAGATATTACTCATGCACATCATTCAGCTAGTGCTTGTTGAAGGTTCAAGTATGGGAATTGGTGAAATGTGGAAGAAGTCAAATGATGAGAATGTGAATGCTCAGGAGTCGTCGCAGCAACTGAAGCAAGCGCAACTCGCTATCGCTGAACTATATCATGAAAACAAATAATTAAGAAGACAATTGGCAGAAAGGACTATTGAAACGCCATCGTCGTAGAGTCGAGCATGGAATGCAAATTGGCTCAAAAGATAGCTCAGAGAGGCATAATACGTAATTATCCAACTGCGGGAGGCACAAAGGGTGTCAGAAGAAAGAATCACAGATCATTTCAAGGAATGAAAACCGACCATGGATAAGGCCCGCACGACTCTCACCAGCGCTCAAGAAAAGCTAAAAGGAAATGTGGTCTTATGGAGACAGGTGAAGAATCTGAACAAACAAAACTGGTCTCTTAGAAAAACACTCAGAGTTTTAAGGTTGCAGGTGAGGCCTGAGGCATGTGTGAGACCACCCCATTTTGTCTTTTTTGATCATGGCATGGAATATTTCTCTCCGCATATAATGTTTCCAGCGGGTGACAAGAATTCTGATGCAACACCTGCATGGTGAATATCGGTCGCGCAGATGCTATAAACTTACCTAATGATGATGGAAGTTCTAAGTGAAACACATGCTAGTTTTGGAAGAGATGCATGGCCTCCCAACCGCTGTTGCCACCTGGAGTCACACAAGTGACTGCAAATAGACGCCCGCTACACCAACTCGCCACGTGGATGCTACAATCGGTGATCGCATAGCAGCAACCGAAGCCCGTTATACAAGGTGATAGAGTTTCCAATAGCGCACTCGATTACTAAGGCACCCTGTGAAATAAAACATCGATTTATCACAACCTTATGACCGAATATTACTCACGACCGAATGATTGAGTCGAGGGTGTCGGTTATGTTATGATTGGGTGTAATCAAGTTTCTATTTTTGGTAAACTCTATTCAGAAGGTTGTCTCGAGGGAAGTAACCGAATCCGAAATTCTAGGAGAAAGTAGTTTGAGGCATAGCAACTTGAGAGGGCGTGTTTTTTTCTATATATTGTATCTTTTCGATGTAAGCTAGGTTGGAAAAGTAGTGTAGACAAAGGACTCTTGAATGTAATCTTTGAATCTTAACATAAATAACAATGAAAAGGTTTTGAAACTTTGATGAAAAGATTCTAATGGTGATGGTTATGAATATGAGACAAGAAAACCCCGAATATGAGATAAGAAAACCCTGAATAACAATTGCTAAGCTTGACAAAATGAATGTGAGACAATAAAACCCCGAGGAAGGTTACGAAACTGAGACCATGGTAGAACCCAAGAAAGAATAAGAGAATGTATTACTACAAATGAAAGAAACCCTAAATGATCACAAAAATATCAACTTATTAGAGATCTTCAAAGAAAAAGAATACACAGAAGCAAGAATAGGAGACTTCGACGTTGAATGTGTTCTGGATGAAGAAACACAGGTGAATATCATGACAGAAATAACTTGGGAAACTTTAGGAAAGCCTGCTATGATTCCTTCATTGGGAGGAATAAGATTATTTAGAGGAAAGATGATAACCCTATGTGGAAGACTCACCTAAATATCTATGAGTGCTCATGGAAATTTGACAGAGGAAGATTTTGAGACTGTTAAATTTATTGAGAACAATGCCCCATTTGCTATATTACAAGGAAAACCTTGGATTGAAAAGGACCAGGCTAGAAGAAAAGAAGAGGAAGTCTTAGAGTAGAAGAAGCAAGAATTAAAAGATTTCATGACTAGGAGGATAACACACTTGATTGAAGAACATGAGAACAGATCGAAACTACTTAGAACCAGAATCTTGGATGTCAAAGTTAAAATAACACAAGAAGACTCATAGAATACTGAAGTACCTACCCTAGAGAGAGAAGAATTATTACTCTCTGACCCTACGAAAGAATCTCAACAACGCAAAGTTACTATGCCAAAAGGAGATAAGAATCAGAATGGAAAAAGAAATACTGAAGTGAAGATCACCAGGAAGAAGGCTAGAAAACTTAGTAAGAAGAGAGAAAAGTTACAGAAGGCTCTAGAGGAGACTTTGCAGAGGGAAGGTTTGCAAGACTGGAACTTCGCTGGGATATCAGAACAACGCAACATGGCACTTCTCCGTGGCGAAGCGATATAGCCGTTGGAAGCATTATAATTGTTAGCCTGATGACCCGAACGGTTAGAACAACAGTAATGGCCCGAAGACTCGCCATCAGATCGTTGGGACCACGCCACAATGGATAGAACTGCATTGATGAAGACCTCTCATTCGTTGGAGAGATCCGTTACATCCTGTCTACTTAGTCCATCGGTTGTTGCATCGAGAACACTTTTGCGAATTATATCCAAGCCAAGTCATTGCTACCACGCTGTGTTTATTGAGATTGACACTTGTTCCATTACATCGCACACTCATTCATCTAGCCGAGTTATCTGATCTAAGCGTGTATGTCGGACAAGCTCAACACCGCAGAGAAATCCATCGAAGAAGTTCTCATCGATTTCATGGCTGAGAAAGTAATGTCTATAGGTATTCAAGCATCATCGATGAGAGGAGTGCAAGCCTCTCCGTCGACTGCTCGTGGATCTGGACCATCCCGACTAGCAACAGAGAAGAGAACCAAGCACATAGATGGCCTAGCCAATGTGAAGTTAATCCCTACCATCTTACCAGACTACATCCCGCCTCTGGCCGGCGCGGTGAGTCGTGACAGTGTCCCGAGGGACTTTGATTAATCCATGGTTACTGCGTACCTCTCGAAGGGGATGCGTGCTGTTAGAACGCAACATGATAAGATCACAACGTTGAAGTTCAACAACTTCAACCTAGGAGACCGCAAGAACCATAGTATGCTCGCTCCTTACAAATACTTAACTAGGACGAAGGGGAAGAACTCGAAAATAATCCCCAGCCGTGGACTATGAACCTCGTGTAGTCCACCCTCTCGAATGTAATGAATATTTCACACTTTGGAAGGCACTAGGAGGTTAACACGTGTGTTAAGATCTTTCTCTCATGTTACCATGGCGGCTACCTATGGCTAGACCGACGCATCACAGTCGATCTGATGCTGATCCATAGGATCACCAGATTGAGCATGCAGGGACCCGACCCACAGGACTTATACCCAGGAAAGGCTACAGATTACGCATTGGCACAGAAGATCAAAGACACATATGGCGATGTAGAAAAGGGTACGTGAGGCTACAAGGTAGCTTCCATCCAGAATGGCGCAGTGCCCCTGGCTTTCCAACTGATTGCAGGAAAGTTCGTAAGAAATAACAGACCTACACAAGTCACATGATTTGTTGTTGACCTCACCGGGAAATGTGTAGAAGGACTCTAGATGAACTGGGTGAAGTACTTGGTCAAACAGCTAGAATTAGACTATCGCGAAGCTCAGGATCAAAGATATGAATTCCACTTTAGCTGGCTCCTGATCCTCATCGAATTTACCGCTTTGGATATGCCGAAAGGTGCAACCTTCCCGGACATCGAGCCATTCGAGCCGCTCGCTGCGAAGTTCACCACGCTCTGGTACTAGAGTGATATGGGAAAACAGTGGCAGTCGAACACAGTCTTCCACACGTACTATCTCCAACTGAAGAAGGCCATCGAATCTGTCCCTCGCATGACGCCAAACACCCTATACTGGTTAAGACCTCTCATGAAGTTCCGCGGAGATCGACACTTCATCTATATCACTGTGCGCGCAGACGAACATAAAGAGGAGATTAAGTCATACTATAAGATCACAGAGGAGTACCTCGAAGAGATAACCAAGGACTGGTCTGTAGAGCTCCTCATCCCCGCTGACCTTGCAGAGATTTCTGATCCCGAACTTGACAGCTCAGAGGTCGCTCACAAAGAACATGATACACCTGGAACCAATAGAAGAAAGAAGACTGAAGAAGTCCAAGACTTGAGCAGCGCATCGGAAGAAAATGCTTCAGTATCACCTGGCCAAGGGGGTGATGATGAAGTAGAAGAGACAAATGACAGAGAAGATCAACAGAAGTAAGGTGAAGTAACACCGCCTAAGGAGCCTGTTGATGAGGTTGATCCCTTGAAGAAAAGGAAGGTTTCACCCATGAAACCCACTTTCCGAAAGAAATCCAGAGCCACCTTAACTAAGATGCAGACTGTGCTCACTATAGATGACTTCGACTTCATCATCGCAGTTGTAACAGATGCCTCGTAGGACATCTTGCAGAAACATGAAGCCAAGCAGGAGGAGATGTATAATAGAATCGAGGTTGAAGTCAGAGGGGTACAATAGGCCCTTGAATCCAGCTGCACAGTATCCACTGCGCCCCTGCCATCATAAGAACCAGAGTTGGGAGATGATCCTGCCCAACTCCATAGACTTGCTGATGTGACCAAAGCTCACCTTCATTGAGCACAAGCTGAGAAAGACCAGGCCACAAAAGCCCTGAAAAAATCCTAGGAAGAAATGGTAGAGCAACGCCGGGTTGCATAAAAGGAGAAGGAGGACCTTCAATCCAATCTTGAAGAAGAGAGGGCGTAGGCCAAGCAAGAAAAAGAACAGTTGCTCACATAATATCTTGGAGTCAAAGAAGCAGTCGACATAGCACTTCGCTCTGTGACGGGCTTAGAGCCAAAGGTAGAAGACTGAGTGGAGCATCAAGTAGCGCAGCTCGCGGAAGCTATCCAATAACTACATCAAATAATAGCAGACTTAGAGCTACAAATAGTGCCCAACACTCCGTCGGATGTACAAGATCAAAGAGAAGAAACTGCTCGAAGTACAGTTGAAAGAATCAAGGCCCTCTCCATGGAATATAAACAACTAAGTGATCGCAGTGCCCAGACTTATGAGCAACTCACTGAGAATTCTGAATTAAGGGCATTGGAGTCACAGCTCCAGGAGGCAAAGCAACAAGCTGAAACAGTACAGGCACAGTTACAGCCCTTGTTAGCCATTGAGAGGATGAAGCGATCCCAAGAACAACGCACTGCTCAACAACAGGTCCACACCATTCAGAGCAAAGTCATGGAAGTGACCCAGAGGCTCCAACCAATACAGGATGAGGCTTGCCAACTATTCACAGAGATTGAAGGTCGAGGAGAAGAATTGGAGCAAGTCGTCACTGCAACTGAACAACGCTTAGAGGGACATGTCAATGAAGCAGTAATCCAAGAGTTCATCGAACATGAGGTCATGGCACAACAACAGGTCGAAGTAGCTCGAGCCAAGCTCAAGGCTTTCGAAGCAGAGTTACCCAAACTAGAGTGACTCGGGATGAGTCAAAGGTGAGTGTTGGGGGCTTGTTGGCATTTGAACAAGTTTTGAGGATCCTTGGTCATGTTTGACCTACTTTTGAGACTTTGATAGGATGTCAAAGGCGGAGTGCAAGTCGAAGCGGAGATCGCGGGATCTCGACCCCTTTTTAGAGATTTTTGGGTTTTGGGCTTATGTAACGGGTATCGGGATGTCGGCCCATAAGTTTACGCATGTTTAGGCCCAATTTTGTAATGTATAAATATATGTCTAGGCGATATAAGAAGGGGGACATCTATGTGATGCTAGGTGCTAAGTGAAAATGGTAATTGTAATTGCTTTGTGCATACTGTGTAAGACTCGCAGAGCTAAGTGCAAGTGATCGTAAGAGACTGTGGAAGGCTTTGTGCTGTAACTCAGGGAAGGAGGATCTAGAGAAGTGCGCAGATCTCCTGTCCTTTGCGAAGTAGGATCTCAAGTCTATGTGCATGTAGAATATTGAGAGAAGACAATAAGGAGAAGAAGAATTGGTGGACGTAGCCCCAGGGAGGGGGTGAACCACGTATATCCTGTGTTGTGGTTGCTTTGTGCGTTTTGGGTGTTCTCTTGTTTATGTGATGAAATGCTTAGTGTGCGGATGTATGTTAGATGAATCTGATATGATAGCTTAGTGATGAATAATGTGAATGAATGCTAGATCTGACCTATGTTGATGTGCTTAGTGCTTGATTATATTGGATCTATGTGAATACTACATCGTTATGTTATTAGGGTTTATCTGCGCTGTAAGATAAAGGCGAAGATTGATGAACTGTAACTGCTAAGTGCTTTGTTAAAGTGTTACAATCACATATATGTGTCCCACCTAAGGTTGCAAACATTGGAGTCCCGCAACCACCCCTACCTCTACCTCGAGTGAGACTTCATCTGCTTCGCAGGTGTTGCCGAAAGGGTTGATAGTTAGGGTTTTGTTGGTGCATTGTTGTTGCGTTGAACCCTGGGTCTGCCCTTGTTCCAACAAGGATGCAAGAAGTAAGATTGCTTGGACACATGATTTCAAAGGAAGGCATAAAGATAGACCCCAACAGAGTGGAAGGAATTCTGAAGATCGACACTCCCAGGAGCAAGAAAGAGGTGCAGTCTTTCCTAGGAAAGGTAAAATTTTTGAGAAGTTTCATTCCCAACTTGGCTGAGATTATAAATCACAACACAAATATGCTTAGGAAAGGTAATGAAATAAAATGGACTCCTGAAGCTAGGAATTCGTTCAAAGATATTTAAGTGGCGGTGACGAAATCTCTAGTGTTAGCCAACACAGATTTTGCGAAGGACTTTATCTTATTTCCCTTTGCCTCAGAACACACCATCATTGGCATTTTGTTACAAAAGGATGAGCATAACTTTGAAAAGCCCATAGCTTATTTTAGTAGGACATTGAGAGACTCCCCACAAAGGTATGTCATCATGGAAAAACAAGCATAAGCCTTGGTGAAGGCCCTAAAGGAATTCATAACTTATATATTGCATTCTCGTGTCATTGCTTATGTGCCTAACAATTCGGTAAAGGATATCTTGACTCAACCTGATCCTGAAGGGAGAAGGGGAAAATGGATCGTAGTAATGTTGGAGTAGGACCTCGAAATCAAGCCTACAAAGCTGATTAAGGGTCAAGGACTCGC
Organism: Picea mariana; assembly: GCA_032191745.1. Taxonomy (NCBI): domain Eukaryota; kingdom Viridiplantae; phylum Streptophyta; class Pinopsida; order Pinales; family Pinaceae; genus Picea; species Picea mariana. The sequence goes on from JASDQU010099802.1 coordinate 309,994, forward strand.
AAAATTAATGGCGCAGTCAAATTGTGATGTTTTGGGAATCAATTTTATTGCCGATCTGTCGAAAAATCCACAAGAAGAAATGGTCCCGCAGGTATCTCAAAAGTTCATTGATTCTCCTTGGTACGTTGACATTGTTTACTTGTTAAGAAATTTGCAAGCTTCTCCAGGATTGAGCAAAACCAAAGCCATATTTTTGAAGTTGAAAGAAACTAAGTTTTTCATTTTGGACAATTCTCTGTATTGGAAGGATCCAGGTGGAATATTACCAAATTGTTTGCTGGAGGAAGATATGAAAAGGGATATTATGGAGTTTCACAAAGGAGACTACGGGGGGCATCATTATTGGAAGACCACTGCGCACAAAATCTTGAGGGCGAGTTTCTATTGGCCCAATATTTTTTCGGATGTATACAAAGAAGTTTCCAGCTGCCATGAATGCCAGATCTTCGATGGGAAAAGAAAGCTACAACCCCTACCTTTAAAACCTATCTCTATTGAAGTGTCGTTTAAGCAATGGGGTTTGGATTTTATAGGAGAAATTCATCTGCCATCTTCAGCTCAACATAGGTGGATATTGATGGCCACAAAATACTTCACCAAATGGATCGAAGCGGTCCCCACAAGGCAAGCTACTGACACAGTTATCATTCATGTTTTAGAGAGTAATATCTTGTCTAGATTCGGTTTCCTAGTCAATATCATCACTGACAATGAAGTGAAATTCAAGTCTAAGAAGATGGGAAATTCTGCGGCGATTACAACATAACTCTGGGCCACTCCACAACTTATTACCCACAGGGTAATGGGTTGACATAGTCATCTAACAAAAGTTTAACCAGGATTATTAAAAAGATTATGCAGGACAACAAGAAAGATTGGCACACAAATCTTATCTATGCATTATGGACCGACATAATCACCAGTAAAAAATCCATCTCCACATCACCTTTCCAAATTGTATATGGTACATACACAGTTTTTCCCACCTCATTGGGATTGCCAGTGAGGAAACTTCGACAGAGAAAGAAGCTGAACCAAACGATGCTCAAAGGAGAATAAACCAATTGGTCCATGCACAACAAATGAGAGAACAAGTCTTCAACAAATCATAGCTTCACCAAAACATAATGAAAATAATTTTTGACAGACACACCAAAGAGGAGGATTTTAAGGTGAATGATTTGGTATTGAAGTGGGATGTGAGAAATGAAGATAAAGGAAGGCATGTGAATTTTGATAATCTCTGGATGGGGCCATTCAGGATTGCCGCATATCATGAGAATAATGACTATTTGCTACAAGAGATTAATGGAGATCTCACTGATGGGGGGCCTGTGAATGGCAGGTTTCTCAAACATTATCTAGTTTAGCAATTTTTTTCAGTCTTTCATGTCATTATAAATAACAATTTTTATTTTCAAAGAAATTGTTTTGAGTCAGCAGTCAACAGAAAATTAAGGCCCTAAGTTTATGCAGAGTCTGGTCATAGTTGTGTCAAGGAGGTATGGGATGAGTCCGTTTCGTCATTTTAGAGTCTACAAGTCAATTAAAGCCCAATGGTCAACCACCTGGTCTGCTGTTCTTTGCCACCTCACTGAAAGGATAACATCCCCATTGGATCCAGATGTTAGCACTGTAATTTTTAAAGTTAGAGTTAGTCCAAGACGAGTCGTAGTTCGTGTGTCAAAGCATGCGAGGTCAGGTACCGAATAATGAATGGGTCAAAATCAGTAAGTAGCGGGTCTAGCCCTTGGAGTCGAGAAAGGGCGTAATGATTAGTCACATGCAACTTGTAAATGTCCCTTTCCCTAAAGATCGAGTGCTGTCAGAAAAGGGGAATTTACGTGCCAAAGATCGAGACAAGTTGTTGGGATACAGGTCACGTCGATAGATATAACGAACATCATCACCTAATTATGAAGTAAGAAAGGGAAAAATCATGACCCTCCTATCATGCATACTCTGTCGCTCTTATCATTTGTACTTTGCACACTTCAAAGTGTACCCGTCGCACAAGTTTGTTGCGCAAATATTCAACATGCTTCCAAACTTCTCATCACCATGGATTTATCTTCCTCTTCGATGATTCCATTCCTTACCTGTTCAAGTATAAATACTGGTCACCTTGCTTGCCTCTCCTTTACTTTCCGGATTTGTGCATTGTCTATGGTTTTTTTTGTAAGCCCTGGAGCCTGTCGCTGTGTGAAAGTTGATTTCCATCATTCTTATTGTAACTCTGTTGATTCAAGTTGCCACGTCTCCTTCATCATTTTCAGTCATTGTTTAAAGTCTATTGGAGTTTGCTGCAAACTAGCATGTTGGACGATATTTCTTCTCGCGGTCAACCTTTCTCCTTTGGAATTTCTTCCTGTCATGGTGAATTTCTCGCTGTGCCTAAATTCTCTGTCTCACGACAAGTCTCCTAGTACTTTGCTACCACGTCGAAATTTTATGTCTCGATTGTTGAGCACTCAACACACCCTAAAAAGCCTTTGTCAATTTATTTTTACTTTTTGGGTACCACTTGATCTTTGCATTGTTTGATTTGATTCCATGTTGAGAAATGTTTTGTCTTTGCATAGTATCATGACTCTCATCAACTATTCAGGTTTGTTTGAACTTATGAAACCCCATTACTTAAAAGGCCTTAACACTTGAATAAAGAATCAACAACCAAAACACTTCACCCGACACACTTAGATTCGACATCAGAAAGAATTCAAAGAAGGAAAAGAGCCACTCGGGAAACCTCAGTCACCGAGTGCCGATCAGCATCGGCATCGACAAAAGGAAGTTTTTGTTTGCGTCAAAGTCTTGCATAAGGATATCTTCGATAGCCGATTCCCCTTCACTATCGGTAAAAGACGAGGGGAATAGACGTTAACAAAGAAAGAAACAATATCACCGATAACCGATACTCGCCGCACTTATCGGAATTGGGGTAAACCTAAAGGGATCTCAACAAACATTCTGACCGTGCTAAAGGATATTACTGATCGCCGATCCCCATTGCGTTTTTGGCATCGGAATGAATAACTTAATGAAAGTCCTGACTCTGATTAATACACATGAATTAGGTCACCGGTCTTCAACGCCACATTTATTTACTAGATTGGAGAATCGTACAATCTAGTTTTACCTCGAGTCATTCTTGGTTCCCTAGGCCCGAGTCACACCTCCGAGTCAGCTTTTCCACGACAACATTGCACAGTAATATTGATCTGCATCGGAGCTTTTTGCAGAAGGACATCAACAAAAAAGTTCATAACATGTCCCCGATCCCCAATCCATCCACTAAGAGAGCGACACAATGGGACGTTTTAGCGTTAGATATGATCGGATTTTGGGAATTTAAAAAGCTAATTAATACCAAATCCTGCATTAGTTTCTACCTTGTGCACCAATCAAAACAGTCGTTTGAAATCACTGATAGACCACATCACCCCCGCGCCTCCGCAGTCAACCCACGATGAATTTAAGTTATGGCGATTCAGCGATACATCTGTTTAAATTTCACTCATCACCCGAATTTAATGGCTGATGCGACACGGTAAGTTATTCCCTGGTTTAAATTCTCTTGAGCCATTGTAAACAGAATCATTCTGCGCGCAAGGAAATTGAGAGCATTCGAAGAAGCAAGACGAGTAATTCGAACGCTGCATAGATCCAGTGAGTATCAACCAATTTTAGCAAGATTTACAGGTATGTATCCAAGTATGCGAATTTTATATGGTTACAATTCATATATTTTATTTGGTTTTGTTATTTACATAGTCTCTAAAATTTTATTTTTGAGTTGTAGGAACAATGCCACCAAGAAAGCCAACCACCAGACGATCGCCGAGGGCACCGAATCTGAAAGAACCAGAGGTAGGCGAAGGCTCCTCTCCAGGGGTCGCAAAACAATTAAAATATACGCCGAGACCGGAGCCTGTCATCAAAATAGCAATGAAGAAGGTTTTTATCAAGCCTCTGGCCTTTGGACATAGAGAAGCAAGCACGGGGTCCAAGATGGCGCTCCCACAGTGGGGATAACTCTTTAATAAGATCAGCCAGGAGGAATGCCCAGAATATATACCACACAATGATCCAGATGTTAGAGTGCTCGACGACAAAGTGTTTCCGAACATCCGTTGGTCGTACCTGCATATGGTGATGAGAAAAACCCCTGTCTTTCCCTGTATTGAAGTCCTAAAGTGGCTCATCGACCACACAAACACACATAAATGTTTGATCAAAGATGAAAATGGTGGGTGTGTCAGAGTGTTTCTACAGGTAGAGGTTAAAAAATACTACAAGCTTAGAGATCCTGAGGAGTGACTAAACACAGATTTTGTCGTGAAGTTCTACGAGCGCCACGACACTAGCCGAGTGATGGCCTCATGGTGGAGGGAGGACAAGAAATACACCAACCGAAGCACTGGATGGTACTCAACGACCAATTTGAGGGAGCCATACATCTATTTGATGGCTCTCATATGTCGATCGTATGGAGAGAAGGGCTGCTCCAAATTTTCAGAGGCAGGGATGCCCTTGGCTTACACAATGGCTATCTCCAGGAGAAGTTTCAACTGGGGAGCCATAATTTATAAACAACTGAGCATCTGTATACAATAGACTCAGACGCCGAAGGAGGGAGAGATACCAGTTTTCTACATGGCTTCATACTTTCTTGATGTCATGTGCGCCAGAAACATTTTCGCCGGCATGAATCTAAGCTGGCATGTCGCAGAGCTCCCGGTCCACGTATATTTCAACATCCTATGGGAGAACCGGTACAAGAAGTCTTACTCCCACATCTGTGATGAATTCATTGCATGAATTTATTTTATTCTCTTTAAGAAGGAATGCCTGAGACTATCGGCTGCGGCCAAGAAAATTATTTCCAAAGTAGGCCACTGGTACTTGGACGAGTGCGACACCTACATCCGGGTGTTTGGAGCCACCGTAACACCACATCTCCTACTAGCGCATATCCTTGACCATCTTGTAGTGGGGGAGATATGCTATCAAACCATCTTGTAAGGCTACAACGCCACCCTGGTCAAGGACAAGAAGCAGACATTCATTCCCTATGGTTTCCATGTAGGTTTCTAGTTGGTTAAAGACACAGCTCAAGACAAACAAGAAGGGCTGAGCCAACTCGAGTTTAGGTTCCATATAGGATGGTTTCGCAAGCATGATCCAAAGGGTCTGGTCTTGCAACATGCTTCACAAGTGTCGTCCTGTTGGCCATATGCCCACGACAAATTTGAAGATGATGTCTTCATAGAAAATTCCCAGTATTGGGACGAGGTGGTAGCAAGGATGGTCGACCCAAAAATGACTAGGTTCGGGGCCATGATCCTGGATGAGCATGCAACGAACATAGAGAAATCGACTCGAGAGGCCCTTAGATCTAGATAAGAGGTCAGAGCGACATAAGAAACAAAGGTTCCCCTGGTGGCCCCGGTGCAGGATAGAGGATTCCCTATGACACAGGATGCACGGGCAAGTGGATTGCACATGATAGAACATGTGTAGCGAGTAATTGATCAACTGCAAGATGACCCAGACCTCATAGGAATGATAGGGGCACCTACCGACAACCCATATGAAAGCCGGGTAGGTCCAAGCGGCCCTGAGCTAATAGAAATTGATGAAATCGCCGGGTCAGATAACCTTGAAATAACAACGCCAAAGGCTGAATCACCGGGGGATGTTCCAGCTCATCCGGAGATAGTAGGAACATCAGGGAGAACAAGTGCACCAAACCCCCTCCACGAATTGATAAACATCTATGATGATGAGGAAAGTCCAGAGGTATCCCTGGTGACTCCTATACATATCATAGAGGAAAAGGAGCTTGAGAAGGCATCTTCCCCAGCTCCCGACGCTCAAATTCAGAGCCCTTCACAGAATGAGTAGGAGGTCGAAAGTGTCCTAGACACTGAACTACTCGAGGTACCATAAACTCAAAAGGATATTTCGACGGACAAGCCAGGGTCGGGTGAACAAAAGGAAGAAGCTCCTCACCAGGAAATCGACATCTCAACGATTGATTATCAAGTAAGAACCGAGCCTACCCCCGATGCTTCAATTTTAACCGGTACTAAACCTCCCGATGAGAAACAAATAGAGGCCAGACCTTTATAACACATGGAGGAGGTTCAAGAGCCCAGTCTTGAACAAATATACACCATCAAGAGCCTGGGAAATATGCTCACCTGGGGAGATCAACAAATCCCCAAACCTGTGGATGAAGTCGCTGACATACTTGCCATCGCCTATATACGGAAAAGGAAAGATATCATGCAAATAACCACCAAAAAGAGGAGGATTACTCTAGATCGCTCCATCCTCATCATCACGGAGGAAAAACTGATGCATGCCAAGACATCCAAACTTATTGATGTAGGGATGGAAATCGAAAATGCCACCCTGGATAGAGTGAAAAGGGATGAAGAGGAGCTGGATAATGCTTTGAAGGAATTGGAACATTTGCGCCACTTGGAGAAATATTACCAGGACACCACACATGCTGCGGTGTTCCTGAGGAGCGAGTTGCAGGAGGCCTACAAAAAAATTACAGATGAACGACACTTATTCACTGCAAGGATAACCGATCTTCAAGAGGACACCCTCATGGAACTGGCTACGTGCAAGGATGTGAATAGGTGGTATGAGAAAGCACACCAAGTCGTGGAAAGGATCGACTATATCAACACGGTGAAACATGGTCGAGACACTGAAGATCATAAAATCCTTGTTTTAAGGGAAAGAAACATCGATCGCATAAGGAAATTGGTCGAATATTAGGTAAAAATGGCTCAAGAACCTCATCGGGAAATCCAAGAGAAATGGGTCGAGTGCGAGAAGAGCTAGACCAATATCAACCAGGCAACGAGAGACACTAGCCTCCCCGAATTAGACACACCCGATGACTTTGTCGACTTGCGCGACATAGTCAAATCACATGCTGAACAAGAGTCATCGTGGGCTTTGGAAGTAGCAAAGGTGGTAGACATGGCTCCAGGACAGGTGAAATAGTTCATTGAGCACCCGATTAAATCTCGAGCCATGTTGCAAAAGTTAAGTGCCAGAATAGTCAAGTATTGGGCACATGCAGTAGAGATAAGAGAAATCCTTTCGGCCCCAATGGAACAACATAGATTCCCATATGCTAACACATGTGAGGATCTCTTCGTCAAGTGGTCGGAGTACGAGAAGAGTCATCCACTCAAGTGAGATCATTTGATGACTCTTTGAAGACTGATAGAAGAAAACACCATGTGGCGAGTTTTGTTTTACTTAGCTACACTTTAATAGTTATTTTTAGTTAATAGTATGTTATAAATAGGAGGATCGACCTGTTGGCAAAGGTGGATGGTTGTTGCAAAGACCATCATTTTTTGGATCTGTAATGAACTATTTCAGAGCTGTCTTAATTGAGAAGTCATGTTTAGTACCAGAGACAAGTTTGTGTTTTTTCATCAGAAGTGTGTATGATTGGATGTGGAGAAGAATTATTTCTGATTTTGTCTCATGAATGGATGCTGTAATGAGTAAGAGCTTCTAAATCTGTTGATATGTTATCCGATTCAATGTTTTTTTATATTTCTTGTCTTTAATGATGAAAAGTAAATCGCTGTGTTAATATGTGATTGATGATTAGAGTTAAGGAAACTATTTTTCTTGCCATCGTTTATCGCATGCATGTTTTCTTCTGATAAATTGTATCTGAGTCAATAATTGGAACACTAGAAGGTTAATGTATTAGTACTAGGCCTGTGGTAGAGAATAATTGTCTGCATGCTAGAGTGAAAGGGTTAACCCAAGCTCATCCTTCTCCAGTAGTTAAGTTTTCCCACCTTATTACTCAGTTGGTTTATATCGGCTCTTATCTTGTATCGCTCCCACCTATAAGAGAAAATACAAAAAAGAGAACGTCTGAACTGAAGGAGGAACTCTCACTAGAAAACGTATAGCCCATCAATTATTAGGCCATATCGCAAGATGTGGAGAACCATTCCATTATTAAATGCTGCAGAGTCTAATTGGGCCTCGGTGGCGGGTTTGGTTCCTGCTGTTGAGTTACAGGGATTTGGGACCCCTCAACATAATTGCCGCTAGAAGGAGGGCCTGAAGAATGAATGGTTGACAATATTTTTTATAAAATCGTTCACACATCCTGTAGATTCAAAACAACCCACATGCATGGCTAGTCATTCCCAAGACAACCCAAACACACTGAGTACTCCTGAAATGAGTAAATAACTCTAGCAAGAGGAAGAACATCTATTCTTTGATATACCTTACGCTCTTCCTCACGAGGAATTGAACCAATTCAGAAGAATCAAAAGAGCTTACACCCGACAGATTGGTACTTTGCGCTTATCTCCGTTACTTCCTCGAAGAAAATAAATAAGCAAACCAGTGATTGAGTCCCCCGACCAAGTTTTTGTGCACACAGTACAAGACCTGATAGATTTCTCCCTCACTGAAATCAAACATCCTCTTAATATAATCCTTGAAACGCCAGCCGACAACTTCTCTGAGCGTGACAATTTTTCAGAAGAGGAAGGGTTTAACTTAGAACGCTCAGTTTCGAGATTTGAAGACATGGAAGATAACAATGGCCATAATGAAGAAAGGGGAAAACCACCTCAGAATAATCAACCTTGGTTGGCTAGATATGCTTTGGCCATCCCTGGACGAGTACATAATCTTCCCCAACATCCAGATAAGTTACTCCCTAAATTTGACACTGAAACCTCAGGTTTGCCTGAAAACCATATCAAAAAATTCATACTAGCTATCAGGCTGATGAATGTTCAACATGAAGACGTAGTATGCAGGCTTTTCCCCTACACTTTTGAGAATTCAGCCTCCACATGGTATTTTAACTTACCTTTAGGGTCTATAACTAGTTGGACGAAGTTTCAAAAAGATTTTTTGGATAAATTTGCAGAAGAAACCACTACAGGAGCTCTGATGGCTGAGTTGTTCGCCGCCACCATGAGTTCAAAGGAGAAGGTTAAAGACTTCAATCAAAGATTCACCACTATCTTAAACAAATTCTAACCTGAAGTTAAACCCACTCAAGAGTTGCAAATCGAAGTATATGCTAATGCTCTGTCAGCGTCTATCTCCATGTTTGTAAAGAGGGTTGCCAAAACAACCTTAGCTGAAAATTTTGAAGAAGCCAAAACGTTAGAATTCCAAATGAAGGGATGTAAAGAAGGCCAAGTCTCATTAGTTAAAAAAGAAGTCCAACCTCCCCCCAGGAGAGGACTACTGTTGACTAGACCCCCAGGGAAACAAATAGAACAAGGTCCCAAAAAGGGAAGTGGGGACATAGAAGACCTACAACGCATGGTCAAGAAGTTGTCAAACGAAATCATAGACATGCAAAGAAGTGCAGGGGAAGGGAACCAAGGCCAGAGGCCCTATGAACCTTTTTTCAAAATAAATCCACTGTTCAAAGCGATTGAACCCTCCCCAACCAACTTAAACGTCGATCTAGGAAACATAGCTTCTGACTCTTTCTGTACTTATCACCAAGAGAAACACTTTGAAAGGGACTTCCCACAATGGGTGCATGCCATGAATTTGATGGCCAACCAGTTTCTAGATGAAGTTTCCTTAATCGAACAATCAAGTGACTCAATTATGAATACTGTTGATCAGGAAGAATTTGATCCACCAGAAGAAACAACCATGCTGATATGGGACCCTGACCTACCAATGCCTTCCAATGACCTATTTGAGGTTCAAGAACCACCCACAGAGGTCTTGGCTATGCAAACACGAAGTAGGGGTCAACCTGTCTCAAATGATCTTACTATTGCCCAAACTTTGGAAGGAAAACCAACTCCCGATCACCCGAAATCACCTTTTGTTCCCTGAAGAAATACTATAAACATCCATACACGAGAATCACCTAAGATAGAATACAACATAGTAGAAGACTTAAAAAAGTTGAAAGCAAACATATAGATCATGGACATATGTAGAATCCCTTGGCAACATGACTTTCTATTACAAGCATTGAAATCAATAGAAAATCCTACAACAAGCACTGACCAAGGAGAAAATCTGACTCCCACATATCTAAGCAATAAACCAACTGTGAATGCCTGCTCTGAAGATAAGAAGGGAAAACCTTTTGTCCCTCCGTTCCTTTTGACGTTTGAAGTCTTCAACATAAATCTCCATAATTGTTTGGTTGACTCAGGAGCATCCTCTAATGTCATATGATTGTCTAGTTGCAAAAAAGTTAAATCCAGTCCCTCTCAAAAGTGATAAGCATGTTATACAACTAGACAGAACCCAGGTGAAGGTTATGGGAGAGCTCAAAGATGTGATGATCAGGATAACGACACACCCTAAATTTGTGCAAGTAATTGACATCATTGTAGTAGATATCCTAGAAGCTTATGGATTGTTATTAAGTCGAGATTGGTCTGAGAAGTTAAACAAATACTTTAGTACAGATTCAGCTCACCTTTGGCTGCCATTAAAGGGGCACATGAACATGATTAGGATTGATAGGGAAAGATATCTAAAACATACTGTCATTGACTTAGAAACCCTAAATGAACCCTCATCGATATATTTCCCCGTGTTAGGAAATTATTCCTGTGACTTCGATTTTGGGAATTTCTCCCCCCACTCATCTGAGGTCCCTCTTACTCAAAACTCCAAAATGATTTTCTAAGAGAAATTACTGACCACGACAGAGGAAACCCTCTTCTATCAAGAACCTGCGTTAGAAATCACAGAACAAACTGGAGGAGAGGAGGAAAGTGACAAGAAAGAGGAAGCCAATAGGAAAACCCCACAAGTTTGGACCTTATACTTTGATGGTTCTAAATCACAAGAAGGGTTAGGGGCAGGGTGCATCCTCATTGATCCAAAGGGTAAACGACATTTCCTTTCCCGTAGACTAGAATTCGAATGCACAAACAACACCATCGAGTATGAAGCTCTAGTATAAGGGTTAAAGAAAGACATAGACTTAAGCGTTAAATAATTGAAGGTTTTCAGAGATTCTGAAATCATCGTTAGAGAAGTAAGGAACACTATACATTGCAACTCTACACACCTAAGGAATTACCAACATGAAGTGCACAGGCTAATGGATCATTTTGAAGCCTTCAACATTAAAATGATCCCCAGAACAAATAACATTCTTGTTGATTCCCTCACCATCGCTGCCTCAAGGCTATCACCTCTAGAAGATTATGAAGCCTCCTGGTTCACTGTGGAACTATTCTACAAACCATTGGTGCCCAACAATATTTCTAATTGGAAGGTCTTTGAAGGAGATGAACAAATCATAATTTTTTTGACCAATCAGGATTATTTTAAATATTTGGCTATTGACGATGAAGTATTCCAGGAACATTCAACAGAAACCGATCTTCGGACAGATCAACCGACTGAAAAACTGAGGTATCACACGATATCGAAGGGAATAGCCAATTTAGAAAACCTTTTTGACCTAAGTGAAAGATTTAAAGGATAAAAGAACGCGAAGACGGGGAGTTCTTGTCCCATGCACGAAACTATAAATTTAGGAACCCTGGAAAACCCCAAAAATATAAATCTCGGCAAGACAATATCTAAAGAGGAAAGGAAGGCCTATCTCAAACTTTTCAGACAGTATCAAGATGTTTTTGCATGGTCCTACCGAGATATGAAAACTTATGATACTCGTATCATTCAACACATTATCCCGTTAAATCCTAAAGTAAAACCCTTCCAACAGAAGCTCTGGAAATACCACCCATCCCCGGAGCCACTCATGTGTCGGGATTTAAGGAAGCTACTAGATACCAACATAATTTTCCAAGTTAGACACTCTACATGGGTAGCAACTTTAGTTCTTGTGAGGAAAAAGTCCGGAGAGATCCGCCTATGCGTAGATTTCAGAAACCTCAACAGAGCTTCAGAAAAGGACAACTACCCAGTCCCACCAATGGAACAACTCTTGCACACTGTGTCTGGCTATGATATTTTCTCCCTGCTGGATGGTTTCTCAGGTTACAACCAGGTTCTAGTTTCAGAAGAAGACCGCTTGAAAACTACCTTTCGAACGAAGTGGGGAACTTTCGCTTATAAACGTATGCCCTTTGGGTTAATCAATGCAGGGGCAACCTTCCAAAGGGCCATGGACGTAGCTTTTCAAGGACTAATCAACAAATATGTAGTAGTCTATTTGGATGACGTGACTGTGTATTCAAAGAATAGAGAAGATCACATCCAACATTTAACCCATATTTTCGAAAGGTGTAGGAAATACGATATATCCTTAAACCCTAAGAAAACTATTTTTGGTGTCAAGGAAGGTAAGTTGTTAGGCCACATTATATCTCAAGCAGGAATTCACATAGATCCATAACAGATTAGGGCTATAACTCAAATTCCATTACCCCACAACAAAAAGGCTATGCAATCATTCTTTGGAAAGATCAATTTTGTGAGGAAATTCCCCCTTGATTTCACTGAAACGATCAAACCGTTACAAAAAATGATTCATAAAGATGTTGAATTTAAGTGGGATGATGAACGAAAAAAGGCTTTCAGTAAGATTAAGATCGCGATATCTCAAGCCCCACTGTTGCGAAGTCTCGATTTTAGCAAAAACTTCTTCCTCTATACTTTTGCTTCCGACCAATCACTAGCTGTAGTATTAACTCAGAAGGATGACGACAAAAACAAGGCCCCGATATCATTTATGAGCACTAATCTCTAAGGGTATGAACTTAATTACCTTGCTATAGAAAGCAGGCTTATGCAGTACACAAGGCAGTAAAACACTTCAGGCCTTACATCCTTAAGAACCATACCAAAGTCATCGTGCCTCACCCTGTAGTCTGATCCCTATTTACTTAACAGGAGATGGGGGAAAGAAGAGGGAACTGGATGGCAGTAGTCTAAGAATTTGATCTAGATATAAAACCTATTAAACTGGTGAAAGGAAAAGGGTTATGCAAACTGGCAGTTGAAGCCCAAGACCAAGTAAATGAAGACCTTGGATGGGAGAATGAATTAACATTATGGTGTGGTAAAGCTTCATATGTCTCCCTAGGGCATGAGTCTTGGTACGAGAAATTGACTTATCTCCTGCATCATGGGCCTTGCCTAGAAAACCTAAACCCTAGGGAAAGGAGTGCTCTCAGGTTAAGATCCACACATTTTCGCCTCATAAATTTGGTGCTCTTTCATGTTAATTATGATGGGGTACTTTTAAGATGTCTCGAACGTGAAGATGTAGACAAAGTTCCAAAGGAGCTCCATGATGGTCCCACAGGTGGACATTTCGCAGGAAACACCATTGCTCATAAAATACTAAGAGCTGGTTATTATTGGCCTACTTTGTTCAAGGACGCTCACACGTACGCGAGAAACTGTAAAACTTGTGAAATAAGCATGGGGAGGGAGAAGAGAGAAACTTTCCCACTCCAACCGATAGCCGTTTCAAGGCCATTCGAGCAATGTGGGTTAGATATCATAGGAGAGATTACACCAATCTCTTCAAAACAACATAGATACATACTAACCGCCATAGATTATTTCACAAAATGGGCAGAGGCCATCCCTCTGACTCATGTAAATGAGAAGGTGGTGATCCAATTCATAGAAAAACAATTGATCACAAGGTTCGTTGTGCCTTCCATACTTGTTTTTGATAATGCAAATAACTTTTATTCCACCTTATTAACATAGTTTTCTCTAGATAAAGGAATCATAATCAGATACTTTTCAAACTACTGTCCACAGGGTAACGGAGTGTCAGAATCAACGAATAAGAACCTAGTAAGGATATTAAAGAAAACAGTTGCAGACAACCAGAGGAATTGGTAGAATTCACTCCACAACGCCTTATGGGATAATAGAGTTACACCCAAGGAAGCTATAGGGAATTCCCCATACTTTCTGGTATACCAAAAGGAAGCCATTCTCCTGAACGGATATATCTTCCATCTCTTCATAATGCTCAGAGTTTGAGAGGAAAACCCTCATCAGTCTTGCAACAAAGAATTGATACCCTCCTTATGCTAGAAGAAGAAAGGGAGAAACCAAAATCAAAGTTCATATCTCATCAACAGATAGTTAAAAGGTGGTTTGATAAGCATAAGGCTAAGGAGAAGAATTTTGAAGTAGGAGACTTAGTCCTAAAATGGGATAGAGAAAATGAGCCGAAAGGAAAACATTATAAGTTTCAGAATCTATGGCTTAGACATTTCCAGATGGCCGAGAAGATTGGGGTAGTCATTTATCAGTTGCAGGATCCGAGGGGGGAACCTGACGCCCTTCCGGTGAATGGCCAAGCCCTAAAACAGTATTTCCATAAAAAAAAAAGAAGATTTTTTGTGTTCATGTTTTCACGATGTTTGTTTTAGATAGGTCGATTACGGAATGCATTTTTGTTCTGTCTTTTGCTATTGTACTTATGTACTTTTGAAGATTCTGTTTAGCAAGACAATGGTTGGCCTTAATTCATGCAATATGATGAACTCTATTCCTGAATCGTCGCTCACACACAACACAAGAAGTGCGGAAGGGACCTATGATTGTTCTAAGGGGTTCTCTACCTAACAGAGTGTCAGAATCAATGAATAAGAACCTAGTAAGGATATTAAAGAAAACAGTTGCAGACAACCAAAGGAATTAGCACAGTTCACTCCACAATGCCTTATGGGCTAATAAAGTTACACCCAAGGAATCTATAGGGAATTCCCCATACTTTCTAGTATACCGAAAGGAATCCATTCTCCTGAATGATTATATCTTCCATCTCTTCAACTTGCTTAGGGTTCGAGAGGACAACCCTCATCAGTGTTGCAACAAAGAATTGATACCCTCCTTATGCTAGAAGAAGAAAGGGAGAAAGAAAAATCAAAGTTCATAGCTCATCAACAGATAGTTAAAAGGTGGTTTGATAAACATAAGGCTAAGGAGAAGAATTTTGAAGTAGGAGACTTAGTCCTAAAATGGGATAGAGCAAATGAGCCGAAAGGAAAACATTATAAGTTTCAGAATCTATGGCTCAGACCTTTCCAGGTGGTCGAGAAGATTGGGGTAGGCATTTATCGGCTACAGAATCTTAGGGGGGAACCTGACACCCTCCCGGTGAATGGCCAATCCCTAAAACAATATTTCCATTTAAAAAAAACAAAGATTTTTTGTGTTCATGTTTTCACGTTGTTTGTTTTAGATAGGTCAATTACGGAATGCATTTTTGTTCTGTCTTTTGCTATTGTACTTCTGCACTTTTGAAGATTGTGTTTAGCAAGACAATGGTTGGCCTTAATTCATGCGATATGACGAACTCTGTTCCTAACTCGTCGCTCACACACAACACAAGAAGTGCAGAAGGGACCTATGATTGTTCTAAGGGGTTCTCTACCTAACCTGCACAGATGAAAAACTTTGGAAAAGTGATGAAGTGTCTACCGGGTGTCTGGTAAAAGCTTAAGGAAAAGATGATAAGCTGGAAAGGACTGCATGTACCTCGAAGATAGAGCTAGCAAAATTTCACCTTAATCATCTCATTTTGGAAATAAAAGACATCCTCCTCTCCCACTCGCGTAGGGAATTCTACCGAAATAAAATCAACTATATCAAACGAGCGCACAGTAGGAGAGGGTATGCAGATAACTCTGTCGGGGCTATGGACACTCACTGGCAGCGGAGCAAGGTTTGTGACGTCTGGGTGACTCCGTTGGGGCTATGGACGCTCGCTGGCAGTAGAGAAACATCGTAGCAAGTGAATAAGGGTAAGTAAAAGGCCTAGTGCCAATGAATTCTTTACTAGACTCTTGTCAAAAGAGGCGTGAGTCAGGGTTGTAGGAAACTAAGGTGGAGTAAAGGTTGAAAACCCCACAGGTAGGCCCACATGCACCAACCATGAAATTTCAAATGCAAGGATAAAAGAGGCTCCGATAAAAAACCAGTTAAGTTCTTAACCAACTTTGGCATCAACCGATCGTGAGGTAGGAACAAAGATTCGCTTTCGCCCAGTAAATCGCCATTTGTTGAGCACTCAACACACCCTAAAAATCCTTTGTCATTTTTTTTTTTACTTTTTGGGTACCACTTGATCTTTTCACTGTCTGATTTGACTCCATGTTGAGAAATGTTTTGTCTTTGCTTAGTATTGTGACTCTGATCAGCTATTCAGGTTTGTTTGAACTTATGAAACCCCATGACGTAAAATGCCTTAACACCTAAATAAAGAATCAACAACCAAAACACTTCACCCGACACACTCAAATTCGACATCAGAAGGAATTCAAAGAAGGAAAAGAGCCACTCAGGAAACCTCAGTCACCGAGCGTCGATCTCCATTGACATCGAAAAAATGAAGTTTTTGTTTGTGTCAAAGTCTTGCATAAGGATATTGCCGATAGTCGATTCCCCTTCGACATTAGTAAAAGATGAGGGTAATAGACGTTAACAAAGAAAGAAACAATATCGTCGATAGCAGTTACCCGATGTGCTTATCGGAATCAGGGTAAACCTAAAGGGATCTCAACAAACATTCTGACCATGCTAAAGAATAATCCCGATCGTCGATCCCTGATGCGTTTTCGACATTGAGACTTTTGCGAGGAAGATAATCCGAAGAAAGAACTTGATGGGTTTATCACCGATTGCCGATCCTGGATACTTTTTCAGCATCGACAAGCTAAGGTTTGTTTTAGAACAAATAACTTAATGAAAGTCCCGACTTCGATTAATACACGTGAATTAGGTCACCGGTCTTCAATGCCACACGTCGTTACCAGATTGGAGAACCGTATGGTCTAGTTTTGCCCCGAGTCATTCTTGGTTCCCGAGGTTTTCTGAATCAACTTTGCCATGACAACATTGTATGGTAATATTGATTGGCATTAGGGATTTTTGTAGAAGGACATCAACAAAAACATTCATAACACATCCCCGATCCCTGATCCACCCATTGAGAGAGAGATACGATGGGACGTTTTAGCATTAGATATGATAAGATTTTTGGCATTTAAGGAGATAATTAATACCAAATCCCGCATTAGTTGCTACCTCATGCACCAATCAAAATAGCCATTTGAAATCACCGATAGACCACATCACCCCCGTGCCTCCACAGTCAACTTATGATGAATTTAAGTTATGGCCATTCGGTGACACACCTATTTAAATTTCACTCATCACCCGAATTTAATGGCTGATGCGACACGATAAGTTATTCCATGGTTTAAATTCTCTTGAGCCATTGTAAATGAATCATTATGCGTGCAAGGAAATTTAGAGCATCCAAAGAAGCAAGATGAGTAATTCGAAAGTTGCAGAGATCCCATGAGTATCAACCAGTTTTAACAAGCTTTATAGGTATGTATCCAAGTCTGTGAATTTTATATGGTTACGGTTCATATATTTTATCTGGTTTTGTTCTTTACATAGTCTCTAAAATTTTATTTTTGAGTTGCAAGAATAATGCCACCAAGAAATCCAACCACCAGACGATCAACAAGGGCACCGAAGCTGAAAGAACCCGAGTTAGACGAAGGATCCTCTCCATAGGTCGCAAAACAATTAGAATACACTACGAGACCAGAGCTTGTCATCAAAACAACAACGAAAAAGGTTTTTACTAAGCCTCCGGCCTTTGGAGATAGAGAAGTAAGAACGGGGTCGAAGATGGCACTCCCATAGTGGGGAGAACTCTTTAACAAGATCAACTGGGAGGAATACCCAGAATATATACCACACAATGATCCAAATGTTAGAGTGCTCGACGACAAAGTGTTCCTGAACATCCGATGGTCATACTTGCATATGGTGGCGAGCAAAACCCATGTCTTTCTCTGTATTAAAGTCATGAAGTGGCTCATCAACCACACAGACACACATAAATTTTTGATCAACGATGACAATGGTGGGTGTGTCAAAGTGTTTCTACTGGTAGAGGTTCAGAAATACTACAAGCTTAGAGATACCGAGGAGCGGCTAAACACAAATTTTTTCGGGAAGTTCTACGAGCACCATGACACCAGCTGGGTGATGGCCTCATGGTGGAGGGAGGACAAGAAATACACCAACCGGAGCACTGGCTGGTACTCAACAACCAATTTGAGGGATCCATACATCTATTTGATGGCTCTCATATGTCGATTGTATGGAGAGAAGGACTGCTCTAGATTTTCAGAGGCATGGATTCCCTTGGCTTACACAGTGGCTATCTACGAGAGCAGTTTCAATTGATTGATGATTGAAAAGTAAATTGTTGTGTTATTATGTGATTGATGATTAGAGTTAAGGAAACTATTTTTCTTGTCATCGTTTATCGCATGCATGTTTTCTTCTGATAAATTGTATTTGAGTCAATAATTGGAACACTAATAGGTTAATGTATTAGTACTAGGCCCGTGGTAGAGAATCATTGTCTGCATGCTAGAGTGAAAGGGTTAACCCAAGCTCAATCTTCTCCAGTAGTTAAGTTTTCCCACCTTATTACCTAGTTGGTTTATATCAACTCTTATCTTGTATCAGTCCCACCTATACGAGAAAATACAAAAAAGAGAACGTCCGAACTGAAGGAGGAACTCTCACTAGAAAACATAAAGCCCATCGATTATTAGGCCGGATCGCAATATCTGGAGAACCATTCCACTATTAAACATTGCAGAGTCTAATTGGGCCTCGGTGGTGGGTTTGGTTCCTACTGTTGAGTTAAAGGGATTTGGGACCCCTCAACAACGATTTCCTACCGAGACAAGCCTCCTGTTACTCTGTGTCACCACGCTGATTTCCCACTGTGCCAAAATTTTCCATCGCGCCTTACTGTCATGCCGTGGACTCCTGTGGTTGATTTTGCTTATCGCGCAAAGTTTCGGTCACTACCTTTTCGACAGTCTCTATGAAGTCTGTCATTCTTATTTTCCATGCAGAGAGGGTGTTACCATTCATTATCGCGTGTGTGAGACAAATATATACTGGCGTCATGACAACATCCCAAAGCATAAGAAAGGAGGAGAGAAGTGGCAGGGTCGTGAGGTATGAGCCTCAAGACCTGAAATTCATAAACAAAGATCCATAAATTAGGGCATCTTTTGAACATGCCAGACGTATGCGATTTTGTGAAAAGATCAAAGGGTACAATGGGAAGCTGGCTGAGCAGTTCACCCTTAATTTTACTGGGTTCCACGCGACCATTGTGGGAATCACCTTCTGAGTGACGAAGGAAAATCTGTCAGCTGTGACATAGATCCCTCCATGTGGTGAAAGATGGTTTAAAGGCATGCCTTTAGATATTTTTTGCTATAAAGACTTTATCAAGCCCAACTACCTAAATGGGAAAATTGGAGCTGACGTTCCAAGCTAGTACCTCCGGGAGCCTTTCAAAAATATCCTAACGGTAATCAAGAGATATTTCACGTGTGAAGGAAGGTTTGACAGAGTGTACCCATATCACATCAGGCTGCTGGTGCACTTCACAGGGAAAAAACCTTTGAATTTACCTTTATTCTTGCATCGAAGCTTGGAAAAGATGGAAGACAAAATTCAGGCCGAGACTAACCAACCAGGGAAAAAATTATCTCATTTGTCATTAATCAAGCTGTTGGCGGTCGAAGAATTAAGACTTTTAAACAAAGACTAGGATTGATTTCTAATTTTGGATGACATCCCTAGAGACCCCAAAGGAGACATTCCTCTATCTACGAGGGAAGCAACATTCCACAACGCAGGGGCGAGAATAGAAGATGTCACGAGAAAGGGAAAGGAAATAGAAGACTTGTCATCCCACCAACCAACACCTCGGAAAAGAGGCAGGCCAAGGTTGATTAAGAAGCACGAGGAGATCCAAGCACCCAATGAACCGTGCACCCAGTCTGCTGCCAAGAGATTACTTATGCACATCGTTCAGCTAGAGCTTGTTGAAGGTTCAAGCATGGGAATTGGTGAAAGGTGAAAGAAGTCAGGTGACAAGAATGTGAATGTTGATGAGTCTTCGCAACAGTTGAAGCAAGCACAACTCGCTGTCGACGAACTGTATTAGGAAAATATAGAATTAAGAAGACAACTGGCAGAAATGACTATTTAAATGCCAACGTCGCAGATTCGAGTAGGGAATGAAAATTGGCTCAAAAGACATCTCAGAGAGGCACAAGACGTAATTATCCAGGTGCGGGAGGAACATAGGGTGTCATAAGAAAGAATCGCAGAGCATTTCAGGGAATGCAGATCGACCATGGATAACGCCCGCGCGACTCTTGCCAACGCTCAAGCAAAGTTGAAAGGAAATGCGGTCTTGTGGAGACATGTGAAGAATTTGAACAAACCAAACTGGTCTCTTAGAAAAATACTCAGAGTTTTAAGGTTGCAGGTGAGGCCTGAGGCATGACTGAGACAACCCCATTTTATGTTTTTTGATCATGACATGGAATATTTCTCCCTGCATATCTTGTTTCCTGCCGGTAACAAGAAGTCTGACACGACACCTGCATGGTGAATATTCATCACGCAGATGCTGTAAACTTACCTACCGAGGATGGTAGGTGTAAGAGAAACGAATGCTATTTTTGGAAGAGATGCATGGCCTCCCAAGCATTGTTTCCATTTGGAGTCGCACGAGCGACCGCAAACGGACGTCTGCTACACCAACTTRCCATGTTCATGCTACAACTAGTTATCGCGTAGCAGCAACTAGAGCCCGTTATACAAGGTGACAGAGTTTCCAATAGTGCGCTCGATTATTTGGGCAACCCATGAGAGAAAAATTTGATTTATCACAACTTGATGACCGAATCTTACTCATGACTGAATGATTGAATCGAGGGTGTCAATTATGTTATGATGGGGTGAAATCAAATTTCTATTTTTGGTAAACTCTATTCAAAAGGTTGTCTGGGAGGAAGTAACCGAATACAAAATTCTAGGAGAAAGTAGTTCGAGGCATAGCAACCCGAGAGGGTGTGTTTTTTCTATATATTATATCTTTTCGATGTAAGCCAAGTTGGAAAAGTAGTGTAGACAGAGGACTCTTGAATGTAATGTTTGAATTCGAACAGAAATAACAATGCAGAGGTCCTGAAGCTTTGACGAAAAGATTCTAATGGTGATGGTTTGATTTATTGTGATCCTATCTATGTATGTACTTCTTGTTTTCTGTAAATTCACGATGTTCCCTTTGTTTAAATTGTTATGTTTGTCGAGTTTAAAATTCATGGTGCTTTCGGCTCAGCCATTTAAACTCTGTTTTTTCTTCTAAGTAAGTTAGAATTCATCTTTAATGGTGCTCTGGTTTGCTTTATGTCCTCCTTGCTTCCGCCATGCATGACAACATTTAAACTAAAAGACCATATCCTATTTAGCCTTTATCCTCTCAAAGTTTCCTTTACTAGTCATTGATTTCTCTCACTTTTAGGAGGTTGAATCCATAGCCCAAAGTTATGTATTTCCTTGCTAGAGAAACCATAAACATTTCTCAAACATATAAATCTAGCCGACAATCCAAAGTCATTATCTATTAGAGATTAGGTCTCATAGAGAGCCCTCTCTAGATTGGAAAGTCTAGTTTATAGTCTTAAAGTTGGTCTATAGGTTATCTTGGTAGTTCGTTGCTCTTCAAACCAACAATTTACTAAGAGCTAACATGGTGCAACTATACATACCTTTACCGTGTACTGTTCGAAGGCCCTTTTCTCCAATACGTCTCAATATTTGATGCCACAATATGGTCTTCTTTCCAAGGCCAGTGTGGATAATATCTTCTTTGTTTCTCTACTCAGAGACAATAGAATTGTTACACCCATTAGTATAAGTTCTTACCAATAACTTGTACATAGTTCCACACTGAAATCCCCTCATCAACACCATTGCTCCTCATACCATCTTGCAAGTTCCATTTCCCAATAAAGTATCCACACCTGCACCATCCAACTTACTTACAGATATTAGGCTCATGGATAGATATGGAATGTGTATAACTCGAGGGAGAGTTCTAATCCTTCCATATTTTAGCAAAAAATTGACCCTTCCATGTCCCATGATTTTGGTTGTCGTGTAATCTCTTAGGAAGACATCACCACCATCATACTTTTCATATTCATTGAACCAATCCTTGTTGTTGGGTTGTTATACTATTTGCAGTGAAAGTCGACGTGGATCAACTGATAGTCGAAGTCGAGGTGGATTGACAACAAGTCAGAGTCAAGGTAGTTCAACAACAAGTCGAAGGTCGAGGTTAGTCAACCGAGTAAAGTCGAAGGTCGAGGTTAGTTGACTGGGTAAATTCGAAGGTCGAGGTTAGTCGACCGGGTAAAGTCGAAGGTCAAGTTGGTTCAACATGGTAAAGAAATAAAAAACAAGTCAAAGAGTTCAACCAAAAAGAGGTTGATAGGAGGGTGTGTGGCGATCGACTGAAGACCGAATGGAGGCCAACTGGTATTCGACAGTAACCCGACTTGGTAGTTGACTGTAACAGAATCTCAAGATTCACGGGATTTGTAGCCAATGATCTACATGGATCTGTAACTGTTTTTGGGTGCCATTTTCTTTGGGGTTTTTCTTACTTTAAATCCTATAAATAAGGTGTGTTGTAAGGTTGTAAATCTTGAATCTTTAGATGATGAATGGCTAATCGCCAAGAGTCTGTAATTTAGAGGTTGTTGGTCATGCATATGTAAAACAAATTGGCTACAAGGTTGTTCTTGCATAAGTTAGAGGGTATGATGTCAATTGTGTCTTAGGTGTGGACCAAGGTTAGACATGTAACCTTTTATTCTGAATGAATAAGACAACAAGGAGCATAACACTCAAGGAATGTTGGTTTTCCCGGTTTGGGTTTCTAGGGTAAAATCTGTTTTTACTGTGTCATTTAATTTCTTGATTAAATCTTTCTTCCTCTCTTCTGTTAGGTTTAGCGTGGAAGCGTCTCATTTCCTAACATGTGGTATCAGAGTTTGGCATAACAGTCTTGGATCTGAGCTAAAACCTAGGTACAATAAGATTCGTAAGTTAGAAATATTTAAAGATTGCGCTAATTATTGTGTTAAATAATGGTAAGCAGTTCAAGAATAGAGATCGAAAAATTCAATGGCTAGAATTTTGAGCTTTGGAAACTTAAAATTGAAGATCTCCTTGTAGGTCGAGAAAAATGGACAAAAATCTGTTCAGGTACCATGCTGACAGGTTTATCGAGGGAAGAATGAGAGAAACTCGAGAGAAGAGCAAGGAGTACAATTCGTCTTTGTCTTGCAGACTCAATGCTACTTATTGTCTTAGGTGAAGATTCGGCCAAAAAATTGTGGGACAAGTTGGGATGATTGTACTAGTCGAAATCCCTCGTAAAAAAATTGTTTCTCAGAAATAAATTGTATCTTCTGAGAATGAGTGATGGTAGTTCGATGACCTAGCATTTAAATGTGTTTAATACCATTATAAGCCAGTTATCTTCTGTGTATATTAAAATCATTGAGGAGGAGAGTGCATTAGCCTATTATGTTCTTTTCAAGACTCCCGGGATAGCTTAGTTATGGATATAGGGAGTAATGCAACCACATTAGAGCTAGAAGACGTGGTTGCATCTCTACTGTCAGAAGAAATGAGAAGGAAGAACATGGAAGGATCGACCAAATATGCTTTAGTGGTGAGAGGTCGACTGGTTGACAAAAATAAAGGCAAGTTCTCTGGTAGAAATTCTAAGTCGAAGGGAAGATCTAAATCCCTAGTTCAGTCGATAAGAAGATGCTAGAAATGCGGTAAATATGGGCATTACAAAAGGTACTGCAAGTTGAAGATGATGGAATTCAGTACAAGATCCGATGAGAAGCAGTAGACTAATAGAAAGAAGACTCAAGATAAGGGAGGCGATGTGTACCTGACATTGAACAGTACACAATCAGATCGATATGTTTGGTTGATCAAATCAGGAGCATCATATCATATGAAACCACATAGAGAATGGTTCTGCGAATATGAATGATATGAAGGAGGAGAAGTGTTTTAGGGGGACGAATCGACAACCAAAATTGTCGAACGGGGAAAATTTCGACTAATGTTGCATGATGGGAGGACTAGAACCCTTCTAGATGTGATACAAATTCTTGGTTTGGAAAGAAACCTGATATCTGTCAGCAATATGAGTGATGCTGGACTGCACACTCTATTTCAGAAGGATTCAAACAAGATGGTCATAGGTGCGATGGTCTTAATGAAAGGAGTTCAGATTGGAACCCTATACAAGTTTTTAGGGAGTGACGATTCGATTGGATGCAACACCATTGTTATTCATGAAGTCGACTCTACTTCAACTCGACTCGAGTCGATTCAGGCTGAGTCAATTCAAACCAAATTGACAAGTCATCATAAAGTTGACCCGACCATGCTATGGCATGAGAGGATGAAACACATTGGAGAAAAAGGACTTCGAGCTATGCACAATAAAGGTATGGTTGAAGACTTTCCTGAGTCTAATTTAGAAGTTTACTTTTGTGAACATTGTATATGTGGAAAACAAAGTCGGGTGAGGTTCCCATCTTGAGTGACAAGGGAAAATGGGATTCTAGAGTTGGTTCATAGTGATGTGTTTGGCCCTTTTACAATGCCTTCACTTGGTGGATCCCTGTATTATGTCTCCTTCATAGATGATTTTTATAGGAAGACATGGATATATTTCCTAAGGAAGAAATCATAGGTTTTCCAGAAATTCAAAGAGTTTAAATCTCTTGTAGAAAATGAGACATATAAGAAGATTAAGGTGTTGAGAACTGACAACGATGTTGAATTTTGTGGAAAAGAATTTGATCATTTCTATAAGCAGTGTGGAATAACACACCAAAATACCACACCATATACCCCACAACAAAATGGAGTTTCCGAGAGAATGAAAATAATGTTGATGGATAAGGCAAGGATCATGCTCAGTAGTGCTGGGCTCGCACAAGAATTATGGGCAGAGGAAGTTGACACTGCAAAATATTTATTGAATATGTCTCCTTCGTCGACGCTAGTCGACATGACTCCAAATGAGGTATGGTTGGTTAAGAAGCCTTTGGTTTCACATTTCAAAGTATTTGGTTGCGATGCATTTGTGCATGTTCCCAAGGAAAAGAGGAGCAAGCTGGACAAGAAGGTAGTCAAATGTGTTTTCATTGGATACAAAGAAGGAATGAAAGGATATAAGCTCTGGGATCTGACATCAAGGAAAACAATGTATAGTCGAGATGTGGTCTTTAGAGAAGTTATAAGTAAGTCCAAGCTTGAGGAAATTGTTCAGACCGAGAATAATCTTGAGACAGTGTAGTTTGAACTGAGGAACGAAGAAGATGATTAAGATGAGTCGACTAAATTAGAGGAAGAGGTGGAACAACTGACCCCGGTGGTAAGGAGGTTAGAAAGAGTAAGAAAACCAGTCGAAAGGTATAGTCCACGCGACGTCCGTTCTACGTTTGTGTTAACTGCCACCGAGAATGAGCCCAAGTTGATCAGGGAGGTAGTCAACTTAGTAGAGGGAAAAATCTGGAAGGATGCCATGATCGAAGATATGGAATCCTTGCATAAGAATGAGACACACGATTTAGTCAAGTTTCCTAGTGGAAGAAAGCATGTCAGTAGCAAATGGGTATTCAAGAAGAAGATGAATGCAGTAGGTCAAGTCAAGAAATTCAAAGCTCGACTGGTAGTGAAAAGATATTCCCAAGTCGAAGGAGTCGACTCTATTGCAAAATTAATTTCCATTAGAGTACTGATGTCTCTAGCTGCAACATTTGAGCTAGAAATAGAACAGATGGATGTAAAGACAACGTTCCTACACTGGGACCCATAAGAGGAATTCTACATGAAACAACCTGAAGGATTTGTAGAAGAGGGTAGGAAATATTTGGTGTGTAAACTGAAAAGATCCTTTTATGGTCTAAAGAAATCACCAAGGATGTGGTACCAAAAGTTCGACACATACATCCTTAGTTTGGGATTTGTGAGAAACAAATTTGATCACTGCATATATTCCAAAGAATAAGGTGGGTGTTTCATATATGTAGCTTTGTATGTTGATGACATGTTGCTAATAAGAAACAACATGGATGTAATAAAGGAGGTGAAGAAGCAGCTATCCTCCAAGTTCGACATTAAGGATATCGGTGCAACTAAATCCATTATAGGAATGGAGATTAAGAGAGATTGAGCAGCTAGAAAGCTCTGATTGAACCAAATGAAGTATATTTAAACAATTTTGAAACGTTTCGACATGCAGGATTGCAAACCGGTGAAGGTGCCAATTCCTATGGGAGCAAGGATAACTGTTGAACAATGTCCAAAGACACATGAAGAAATAGAGGACATGGAACATGTTCCCTATGCAAATGTCATTGGTAGTCTATTGTATGATATAGTATGCACTTGACCATACATTGCTCATGTAGTGGGAGTGTTGAACAGATACATGTCGACACCTAGGAAGGAGAACTGGACATCTATCAAGAGAATATTCAGGTATTTGTGTGGCACAAAAGATTATGCTATATGCTACCAAGGAAAACCTGGAGGTGACAGTGAATTAAATATACATGGCTTTGTCGACGCAAACTGAGATGGAGATTTGGATCAATGGAGGTCGACCAGTGGATATGTGTTCAAAATGTTCGGTGGAGAAATGAGCTAGATGAGTAAGCAACAGATGGTCCCAGCCTTGTCAACAACAGAAGCCGAATACATGGCAACCACTCATGGAAGCAAATAAGTAGTATGGCTGCAAAGGCTGTGTTCAAGAATCAGGTTTGAGAAGAGAGCTATGAAGACAAGTTGTGGCAGTCAAAGTGCAATATTTCTGGAAAAGAACCCAACTTATCATTTGAATCCTAAGCACATTGATTTACAATACCATTTCGTGAGAGACATGGTGGAAAGCAACAAGGTGATGCTGGAGAAAGTAGTCACATTGGAAAACATAGCAGACTCATCGAATAAGTCTGTGAGTGCTGTGAAGTTCTCTTGGTGCAGAGAGGTAATGGGCATTACTTCCTTAGGTCTGTGAACGAAAATTCAAAGGTCTCCTGGTTTCAACAAAGAAGATAACAAGTGGGATAATGTTGGGTTGTTATATTCTTTGTAGTGAAAGTCGAGGTGGATCGACTGATAGTCGAAGTTGAGGTGGATCGACAGTACGTCGAAGGTCGAGGTTAGTTGAAGGTCGAGGTTAATCAACTGGGTAAAGTTGAAGGTCAAGGTGGTTCAACATGGTAAAGAAATCGACACCAAGTCTAAGAGGTCAACCAACAAGAGGTTGATAGGTGGGCGTGTGGCGACTGACTGAAGACTGAATGAAGGATGACTGGTATTCGAAAGTAACTCGACTTGGTAGTCGACTGTAACAGAATCCCGAGATTCACGGGATTCGTAGCGAATGATCTGAATGGATCTATAACCGTTTTTGGGTGCCATTTTCTTTAGGATTTTGCCTACTGTAAAGCCTATAAACAAGGCGTGTTGTAAGGCCATAAAGGCTAATCTTGAATCTTTAGATGATGAATGGATAATCGCGAAGAGTCTATAATTTAGAGGTTGTTGGTCATGTAGATGTAAGCCAAATTGTCTATGGGGTTGTTCTTGTGTAAGCAAGAGGGTATGATGTCAATTGTGTCTTAGGTGTGAACCAAGGTTAGACATGTAACCTTTTATTTTGAATGAATAAGAAAACAAGGAGAAAAACGCTCAAGGAATGATGGTTTTCCCTGTTTGGGTTTCCATGGTAAAACATTTGTGTACTGTGTGCTTGATGTGTCATTTACTTTCTTGATTAAATCTTTCTTCCTCTCTTTTGTTAGGTTTAGCGTGGAAGTGTGTCTCATTTCCTAACACATGTGAGGATTCATATGAAATGATGCACCTGAGTTGATCAACCATACATCACGATCTGCATGCATACCTGTAGATGCCAAGTAAACATCACCTCCTTCTTATGTGGAGGTTTTTTCCTCTATGGAAGAGGCATCATCAGATCCCTTTGCTTTATCAACTTTCTTAGACCTACAATATTTCTTATAATGCCCAACTTTACCACATTTCCAACATTTCGTCAAATATTTTCCTAGAGATTTAGACCTCTCTTTAGATTTAGATCTCCCTTATAAAGACTTATTTGTATCCCTATCTTTGGGATGACCTCTTACAAATAAAGGATTTGTGTTATGACTATCCATTCTTTTCCGCCTCATCTCTTTTGACAACAAAGATGAAACTACATCCTCTTAATTCAATGCAAATTGAGTGGTACTACCAATTGCTACAAACAGATTATCCCATGAGTCTAAAAAAGAACATAACAAAGTAACACACTTATCTTCTTCTGCAAGCATAATATTAACATATCCAAGTTGACTTACTAGTATTGAATGCATTTAGATGCTCTGTCACATAATATCCATCTTCCATCCTAAGTTGATATAACTTCTTTCAAAGAAACAACTTGTTTACCAAGGACTTTGACTGATACAAATTCCCCAACTTTTCCCATAGTTCCTTAGCTGTAGATTCTCCCGACAGATTCAATAACACCAAATCAACTAGGCAGAGTCGAATCATACTCCTTTCTCTTCTATCCAACTTCTCCCAATCTTCTTTCGACATACCAATAGATTGAGTACTAGTAGTTTGTGTACTAGTAGGTTGTGTACTAGTAGGTCATGTACCAGGATCCACAATGATCCATTGTTATTTGTCTACAAGAAGGTCCTCCATCTTGAGCTTCCATAACTCAAAGTTTTTACCATTAAACTTCTCAATCTCAATTATAGAATTGCTTGCCATTATCTTTCAACACAAGAATCACCACTGCAAAGCTCCCACTGAACCCAGGTTTATCACAGACCCAAGATAAACTTGATCTATCAAGATATATCCAAACCCTCGACAACAAAGGCGTCCCCCTAAATGTTGGTTGTGGAGTGTGATTATCTTCCTAATTTAGAGGTTTGTTTCATTCGTGCTTGGACCCCATTCCCTAATGGGGGGGGGTGTGGGGGCGCTTCCCCCCCCCACAACTGTCATTAGGCAGGGGTAACGCCCCCGAAGCGAAATATTGGGAAAAATTTCCTTGTAAAATATTTTAATTTCATAGTCAATCTGGACTGTTCATTATAAGGTCGCAGATCTGGCGGTAGAAGTTATTTTTAGGGTTTTTTTCTCTAGAAGGAAACCCTGTTTTATGAAGGAATTGTATTGTGGCTGTGTATTATCATGAATATTGTATTCTGAGAGAGGAGACTGTGAGAGAAAGAAGAGGAAGTTACAATAGGTGTGCTATAGGCTGTATCCCTTCATTTTGATGGATAATAATAAGGAAGGCCCTAACAATTTCTCTGGTGGACGTATCTCACACTGGGTGAACCATGTATATCTGTGTCTCTATTGTATTGTGTATCTTCTGTATTTTATTTCCGCATTTATTTTATTGCTCCGTGATCCTATTTTTCTAACACTAAAGCCAAAAATGTGCTATGATACCATATGTAAGTTTTGAACTTGTGAAGTAAAGCAATGCATACAAATTCTAAGCAAACCAAAAATTAATCAATGGATCATACACATAGTACACACAGATTTACACTAAAAACCTACAACCGGGAGAAAAACAACCTTCGTTGGTGCCACACCTTTCAACTCTTCATTGTATTAATTTAACCATTCACAATACAATATATACAAAATTTTAGGTATTCTGCAGCTACCAAAACCCTAATCCCTTAATCCAGGATTAAATTAGAAAACCACTAAAAATATAGCACACCCCCCACACACATGCAAATAATATAACACCTTCACAACATTATGCCTCTAAGATTTCCTTTCCCGGTTATACAACAACTTCACCCAATTCCACATGCATTTAGTTACTACTACCCAATAGTCTTCCACCCCCAAGGGTTGTCTTGTTTTTTAGCTCCCCTTACAAATTGACACCCATGTTGTTTTTTTACCATAGGAGGAGAGTCTGAATAGTTCACATCTTCTAGAATGAACCTCATACTTCTTCTCACCATCTTGTTGGCTCATACCCAAAAACTCCCTACTCTTCACATATTTCATGGTTGGTTATGTTGAATGCATTTTTCCATTTTCATTGGCCCCTCATCTCCCCCAAGATCAGTTGACCATCTACATTCCAACTCATCATTCACCCATCTCCACAAAGATCCAAAGAAAGGTTCCCTCCCCCCCCACTTGCTCTCACTTCTCTCGCCTCACAATGTTGAGCCATTTGATCACTAGGGAACCCATCTCTGTGTTTGCACATTCAACCCAATTATTTTTCATTCATTGGTAATTATACAAAACACATCTTTTTACAAGAAGCAAATATATCCATTCCATCACACCCAATGACTTCTTTTCACCTGGTGACAGTCCTAGTCCTCCTTGCTTAGAGCATTCACACTGACTCACCTAAGTCTACATAAATTCTTGTTGTTGGTAGTACCTTATGTATCCCAGTACCCTTCATTGTGATCCTAGAGTTCCTTTTCTCAACTACCTATTCATTTGCATTCACTACATCCTCAGTCCCAATTTGATAAACAATGAGGGATGATTTTAGGGGCTAAATTTCGCTCATGGGCTAATTTTCCATGGTTTTTCCAAAAACGAGATTCGCTATTTTAAAAAATATTTGCCCAAATTTTATAGGATACAATTATTTTACCTTTAAAATCACCATAATTTTTTAAAAACTATATAAAATCCTTATAAATATGAATATTTTTACAAAATTATCGCCAAACATTTATAGTTGGCATATGAAGGATTAGTAAGATTCGCCAAGGTTTCTACATTTTAAAATAAATTTACATCCTTAAAATCATCCCTAATAAACATTCAACATATATGATCATCACCCTAACCTCATATCACTTTTTTTCCATTTGGTTATTTGACTGTTGCCATTTCCAACCGTCAACTATGCTCTTCCCAAGAGAAGTTTTGGGACCCATTTTTAACATACCTCGTCTATACTTATCAACATTACAACTCCATTACAAGTTCATATTTGGTCCATGTTTTAGTCAATTTCAAGGGGAATTTACGCCCTTTACAGTCGTGCCTTCATTCCTGTCGACATCAACCACCAATTTTCTAGGAATGTTGTGGTATCTTGGTTCGCATTACCATACAAATGGCGAACCCTAGATGGGATAAAGAGAATCATCATCACTCTCTACTTCTATTCCCCCCCCTGATTTTACATCAACACATATTCACATCAAGATGGGTCTTACCTTGTGACAGTTGCAGTTTCTAGTTCCAGTCGAAGACCCTTAGGCTTGATAGTCCATCCATGACATCAAGTACGAACACTCATCACAAGTGTGCATTTTAGGTTCTAGGGAAGGTTCACTAACATAACAATTTTTTACTGTTACTAATGCCCTTGAGGGCGATGAAGATTTCTACTTCACTAATCACCTAGTTACAACATCATTAAGTACTCTCATACTTCTTATGATTAGACAAGATCACTCGTCATTTTGTCTGCTATTGTTAAAAACAATTACAGCATGAGCATGGGGCATGTCCACCTCATTTGTATAAAGAAATACTATTTCTAGGTATGATTGTGTTTTTGCAAGTGGGTCCTCCTTTTTTCCTCCATGAGACATTCTTCTCTCTCTCTCTCTCTCCAAGAATCAGTTTACAAGCAATATAAAATGATTATGTATTTTGGCTATACATATGCTCCTAAATTCAAACATTAGGGGGCATCTATTATCACCTAAAAATCACTCACAGAGTCTTCGATACAATACAACAAACTTCTATTCCATGGAAATAATACACCATCCTTAGTAGAGCACCAAAACTATATAAAGTGGTTTTTTTTATGGATCTACATGACTTTGCAGTGTGTATTGTGTGTGATCTATGTGGGCTTGTGCAACTGTTCCTTCAAAATTTGCACAAATCAGTGGAAAGTGAAATCTCAACCATGTTCAGTACAATTAATGCCAAAACTCCCATCAAGGGTACTCCAAAGTTTAGGTACAAGGCATCCTTGATCTCCATGCCAATTGAAAGGTAGTACTTTAGTGTTTCCATGTCTCTTCAAGGCATGGGGAACCACATCCCAATTTGCACCTTTCACACTTGGAGCTAGCTTTAATGAAGCTTGAAGATTGGCTATAAATAGAAGCCATGGAGTAACATTCAAACAAGGGAATTTTATGCAAGGTTATGCTGCTTGATTGATCCTTAAGAACCACATTCTCAAGCCATCATTTGGTGCATCCATAGCCCGACTAGTGCATTTATCTCTTCCCTTTGGAGAATTCTTTCACATTTATTTGTTAAGAGAGAGGGAATAAAACCCCCAAGGAACACAAAAGGATCCTCCCAAGGATGAAAGGAGAGCCCACTTGCACTCACCAATCCTCTATGGTGTAACAAAAAAGTCTTTCCATTAGTATATAATCACTTTTGCTTCCATTTCTATTGTTAATATAATTTCCATGCTATTTATCTATTTCTTTCCCTTTGTTTATGTTTTTGCAGTGGTGGTTATATGTATGGAATAATCCTAACCATTTAATTGTTGTCTATCTTTCAACCTAGCTACACAAAAGGTTGTTTTTTCTCTCCTGAGTGGCTCAAACAACCAAACACCTACCATGCACAACATGTTGGATATGATTATGAAATGTATGTAATAGAACCTACTCATGGGGATTTTTTTGATGCCCTTAAGGAGGAGTATTAACATGTTGGAATATATGGCGAACACTACATTATATGGGAAACCTTGCACCAAGTTAAAGATAATAGTGTGTTGTAGTACACCAATAACTTCCATACCTTGCATGGAATGTTGGGTGTTCATGACTCCAAATGTGTAGTGTTCCTTAACCCTTGTACTCGAAACACAAACCAAGTATACAGAGATTATAAATGCAGAAAACCAAATACAAGACATATATAAGTTGAAATATGCAAAATATACCCTCATATCAATGATTATAAGAAGAAAATCAATGCTCACTCGCATTTTAAGGTAGATCGAACTTTCACTAAGTAAAGCTCTAATTACAACAATACTTGACAAAAACATTTCATAGCCTCCAAACTCTTCAAATAGATTCTCAATAGAAAAACCTTGACTACTTGTGGTCCCATCATTAATGAGTACCAACTTCATATTGGGCCATATTTATTAAAGATGATAATTTCACATTGAATAACTATCAACTACTATCTAATGGGCCTTATTCAGAGAAGATGGTTGCATACATTCATTAACTAATTCCCAAGTAACCTAAACTAGGGAGGTTAGGGTAGGACCTTAACATGCCTCACCCCTTCAAAAGCAGTGTTGTCCTCAAGACTGGAGGTGGGGAAATAATTGTCGGTTCCCATGTGGCACCTTCTAGCTGCATATCTTTTGATTGGATTAGTACTTTGCAGTCTGTTTTTTGGCACAATTGACACTCTCTAGTATCCAATACTGCTTTGGATTGGAGCCAAATGGACCCTTCTACATCAATTTCTAGTAAGTTAGTTTGAACCTTGCAATTTTTTCCCGCTACCTTCTTTAAACAAAACACATGAAAGGCTAGATGAATCTTGGAGTGGGCCAAAAGAGCTAGCTTGCATGCCACTTGTCTAATGCATTAGATGATCTTATAAGGTCCATATAAATTTGGTGCTAGTTTTTGGTGGATTTTTATCTTTGAGTGATGTTTGTTTATAGGGTTGAAGGTGAAGAAACACTTGATTCCCTTCTACAAAGAAACACTCTCATTGATGTTGGTTAGCTTGTTGCTTCATTGTATTTTGAGCTAAATCCAAACTTTCCTTAAAAGTACGGATAATGGCTTCTTTAGTGTGAAGTGTGTGATCCATTGCATGAACCTCGTAGGTAATCGATAAATAGGAAGCCATTGACAAGGGTTTTTCACTGGTAGACTACTTCATATGGTGTCATTTTGGTAGCTCCATGATAAGTGGTATTGTACCACCATTATACAATGTTGTAACATAGATTAAAATTCTAAATTTTTAGAATAGGTATTTTAGAGTTTTATAGGTTTAAATCTAATTTTGATTTATTAGATTTATTTATCTTCTTTTTTATTAGATTTGTTTATATATTAGGTTTACCTTTTAATAGCATATTAGTTGATTTAGTCATAGAAGTGTTGAAGATTTGGTCTATTAGATTTATTTAAATTCTTTTTTATAATATCTGGGTCATCCATCGGATAAATCAAATTTATCTAATAAATCAAAATCTTAAATTAAATCTCGGACCTCCTTCGTCAGAATCTTCAATGCTTCTATGACTCTAAGTTGACCACTCCAACGAGCGATGTGGATTATCTTCCGTCTACTTCGACGAATGGTATGGATTATTTCTGAATACTTTGTTCAGAATGAAATTCAAAATATCACCCCGAAATGATTATTCAGATGGGTGACTTAGATTTATTCTCATACTTTTTCATTACCCCAATGAATGGTCCATATTTGATCCTGGGTATTAAAGTAAAACTTGTCAACGAAGCATTGTTTCAACAAATTAACAACTTCCGTGTTCAAAGGAGGTCAACTAGTAAAGCTGGGTCCCATGGCTTAAAAGTAACATAACATCAAGGTTCTGGAGCTTGTCCACTTTGTATTCAAGCTATTTATGAAAGGCCTATTCTATATAAATCCAAGAACACCAAATTCCACGATAAGTGTGGGATTAATTAATGATTGTGATAATAAATTAAAGCATCATCTCACAATCGTGGTGACATATGGAGGTTGATCCAATGGTTGTTGTATCTCATGACTGTTGAAGAATTATTTCAGGATATTTGGTTAGCCTCAGTTAAAGAAAACTAGGGATCTTCATATCCAATTGATCTATTTCAAGAACTCATAACTCATATCATAGCTGTAAATCCATAAAAGTAGGATCGAAAACCATTTTTTGTTGTAATCCTTTGTATATAGGCTCGCGAGAATTGAATGTAAAGGGACTTTGGGTTGCAAGCATATAGACGTTTTTCAATAAAATTTTCATTTACAGAAAGAAAGAGATTCATAGTTTTCATTCTTAAGTTAATGTATTTCCTGTTTCAAGTTTACTTTGTTTCCATAAACTATTTTCTTCATATCAATTTGTGAGTGTTATAAGTGC
Organism: Picea mariana; assembly: GCA_032191745.1. NCBI lineage: Eukaryota > Viridiplantae > Streptophyta > Pinopsida > Pinales > Pinaceae > Picea > Picea mariana. The sequence goes on from JASDQU010099802.1 coordinate 345,131, forward strand.
CACAATTTCGTACAACTTCCACTACAGTAAGTTTCAAAACGATTATTGAGGTACAATCTTTCCTTTGTTTTACTGTGAGTAAAATAAGACCCGCACTTTGATAATTTGTTTATAATTTCTAAGAAGTTTCATAACACATGCAAATTTTTCATGTTATTTCTTCTATTGGACAAAAAGTAATATTTATCTTTATTGGATACATTGCTTTTTGTTTCAATTTTGTTCATCTTAATTCTGCTTCCATACTTTTGAAGATTAAAAGAACTAATTAATGAGATCATGCCTCTTTATTTATGAATATTATTTATTGAAATCTCAGATTTAAAACTAGGGCATAAAGTCTTATACTTAAATGAATTATTTCTTTTAGATGAGCCCAGAACAATCCCACAAACAACATATTTTTGGCGTCATTTCCGGGGAATGGATCTGAAAGTTTTATCTTCCTCGAGAGTACGACATTGAATAGATCTAATTTCTATTGGTGAACATAATCTAACACTCATAGACTCTTAATTATCCTTCACCTCACAACTCCACGGTTTGAAAAATCCATTATGATTTCATTGGGGACTCCAATGTGTTCAAATGTCAAGTTCATTTGCTGCTCGGATAGCCGCAAGGTATGCATCGTTTGATTTTTCAAATGTACATGGTGATCCTCATCTTATGCCTAATGTAGGAGACTAGGGAGACAACTTCCCTATATTAAAAAAAGACGTTGATGATAGTCCAACACAACATTTAATAGAGTTTCATGAGGACATGATTCAACTGGGTATTGTTCATGAGGATGTTCTCATGAAATTGCTCATGATTTCGTTGGAAGGAGATGCAAGGGACTGGTACAAATTGTTACCTGTTGGTACTATTTCTTCACTAAAATATTTTCATGTTGTATTTTGTTCTCGTTACAAGAAGATATATTCTATTGAATTTTTTCATGATGATTGTTGTAATGAAAAGTTTGAAACAAATTTAGAATACAACAAAGATTATTCCTATAAAAATGAGGATGAAGAATATATTACTACAAGTTTGAAAGCAGAAATACCTTTGGATAGTTTTGAAATGAATACATCTGAAAGCTTTCAAGGAGATATAGTTATTTTTCCTACTATGGAGAATAAAAGCCAAGATTATAGTGAACAAAAATATATTCCCGTGATTGAGAAAAATCATCAATATCTTCATGAAAAAGAAACGAGTTCTGAACAACTAGCTAAAGAACCAATAACACAACAATTTCTTACCAATGAATTTCAGACTAAAGAATTTTTCTTTGATGTGTATAATGATGAAATTGAAAAGTTTCAATCTTTGTATAGTACCACATGCCTGAGACTTATACTAGATCAAGAACACATGAAGAATTACATGCTTTAGATTTGATTATAATTACAACAAAGAATTAGATTATATGTGTGACATCAATAAAGCCATTGAAGACGATGTTAAGGAGTATATCCAAGTTGAGGTTTGCATATGTATTGAAGGCGACTTATTGTTTTCTTCTTTTCCTGCATTAGAATCACAATTTGAATAGCTCAATCACATTAAAGAATCAGAAAGACAAAAATTTCAAGCAAAGGAACACGAGCTATTTGTTGACTATCAAAGTATTTCCTTTCTGAATTTTTATGATCCAATTGCATCTTATTTGGAGTCTACGTTATCTAAAGTATCAAAAAACTTAAGTTATATGAGGCTAGCATTTTCAGAATGTGGGTATGAGCATTAGGATCACATAATATTACAATTTTCGTCTCTACTTGTTTTTGTTTTGTTAAAATGCATGCAAGGAGTCCAGTTTATCAACCAAACACTTTTATGGTTTGACTGGAAGTATGCTTATACTTGACCAAGTGAATGAACATATTAGAACAGGAGTAGCTTGTACATAAATAAACTCCCATGTTGAGCATTTGTATTTCTGTGTGTATTTCTCTGGTTTTATAGAATTTTTTTATTTCAGGTTTGCAGTGCAGTTTTAGTTTTCCATTTGCACAATTAGTTTGTGTTAGCTAAAGCAAGAAGAGGTATTCACTGAGAAAATGAAGGTAATATTTCAAATTATTTCAAGTCATCAGGAAGAGTAAGTGTTACATTTTCCTTTATGAATCAAACTTTCATGTTCAGTTACTAATATCCATACTTGTATTTCAAAATTGAAAGTGAAAGTAAGTTTCATATAAATAGTCAATTACTTGGTTGGTTACACTACAAATTTCATTTCAGATGATTGAGTTAACTGGTAGATTTAGATTAGAAAAGTTATGTACATAAATAACCTTACATTCAAGCATTTATTTTCAGTTTATAGAATAAATTTGTTTTTAAAACCCTAATGCGTTAAGAACTCATTTATGAATTATAACCCAGTTATGGCTAATTGAAAGTTATTTATTTTCCTAGTTAATAAATTTCTTCTAATTGATGATAATTTTCAGTTGAAGAATATAATTTTGTTTCGTTTGTGATCAATTAGAAGTTTGTTTTGATATTTTTGATTCATAAGAGTAGAATTAGTTTCAATTTGTTTGTTTTGAATAAATGAAACTAAACCTTTCTATCCTACTCTGATCTTTATAGAAATGATAGATCTAGTCAATAGAATTTAAAAGTTAAATATGTTGTTTTTATAAGATTGGTGAAAATTTTTATTCATTTTTTTTTTAATTTTAATTGAAAAAGTATGTTTAGGGTAATATTTTGAAAATTAAGCTTTGATATTAGTTTATCGCTGATCAATTTTCTCAAGGTTAAATCTCAATCATAAAGAATTCAAACATATAATTTTACCTATTAGAAAAGTTACAGTTAGAATTGAGGGAAAATTAATCTCAGGGTATTCTCATACATGTAGAGAGTCTTACTTTATTTTATATAAAAAACATATATCATCCCTTTTGTTATTTAAACACATTGATTGCCCCACTTCAAAGTGAATAAAATAAAATTTTAAAGACAGATGGTGAAAAGAAATTCAGTAATGATTGCCCCCATCTTGTCCAAAAAGAGATGATAAAAGGAATTTCAAAAATGATTTCCCTCATCTCAAATTAATGAAATTATAAACATGAAGTGGTGAAAGGAAATTCAATTTGGGGTATGGAGATAACTTCATCGGGGCTATGGACGCCTGTTGGTAGTGAAGCAATATTTATGATATCTATAAAGGTTGTTTCTACCTATCTTTACTATCACTTTGTTATTAATTCTTTTTCAGTGATTTCTGTATCTTGGTTTGATTAGGTTTATCTAAAATAAATTTAAATTATTCAAAGCCTCGAGTTAAGACAAGATCAATTAGAAATCTAGCATTCAAGCTAGATTTAGATTGGTTACTTTAGACAACTCAAGAGTAAATTTTCATAAGGAAATTCTTTATTAACCTTTCTTGAAATCTTTATTCAAGCATGTATCAATTTTTCTTATTATTAGCTTTATTAATTCTTATGCAAGATTTATCATAAAAGAAAGGATTTAGTTTTAAGTTTCTTTGAATAAATTTTTATTTTCTGAGAATAATGACTCCATTACCCAATAAAGGCCCTTGGTCTGCATGTTCTTTAGTGCCTCGCAGGGAGACACATTCCCCATATGGAGCCTAATGTTGTAACATAGATTAAAATTCTAAATTTTTAGAATAAGTATTTTAGAGTTTTATAGGTTTAAATCTAATTTTGATTTATTAGATTTATTTGTCTTCTTTTTTATTAGATTTGTTTATATATTTGGTTTACCTTTTAATAACGTATTATTTAATTTAGTTTTAGCTTTAGTTTTATTAATTTTCACTTTGTTTCTATTTAGACTTTATTTTGATTGTATTTCTTTAATTCATATATATTAAATTTTATATAGAAATAGATAAGTTTCAAATAACATTAGAATTAATTTTATTTTTATGCTAAATTTCAAATATGCCGCTTGCAGGTTACTCGCGCACTCTTACAATCCGATCGTCGACCTCCATTTCAGCTTCAAATGAACGGATCAATGGATTTCATAATCCTTTGTCAGAGGAAAATCACACACCCAAGATCAATGGCCTAGAATTTTTGATCCCAGATCGACGGTTCCTATCTGATCTCGGAGTTCCTCATCGAAATCCTTAGGCTCTCTATCACTCCGAAATGACTTCACTGATGGACGACTGAGATTCATTCGCAAATCCATTGGGTGCACACAATATCAATGGTCTAGAGTGATTTCAGAGTCACAGTTTCAGAGCTCCTTCAACTTTACATCTTTAACCACTTTGAAAAGTGCTCATAGATGAACAACATGGATTGTCTTTCAGGTTCTATGATGGACGATTGAAATTAAATCTCAAAGCTCTTGCAAATAAGACCCACCAATGGTCTAGATTCACTCGCGACTTCAACGATCACCTTTCCAATCAATGACCAAGATCAAATCTCACACTCTCTCGTCGGACTTCTACATTGATCTATAACTCCGAATTGGGTACTCCGATGGACGTCCTAGATTTGATCTCAGACCCGTATCAAAAGAGACCAATCAACGGTCCAGATTTAGTATCACATCCCGAGATTTTCTCCTACCAGATGACGTGTCAATGTGCCAATGCAACATTTCTAGGGCAAATCAATAACTACCACATGTACACATGAAATTTTCCAATGACAAAACACAGTACATAAAAAAATGAGTGACATGTGTCAGACACTTATTATCCACCTCAACGCCAACATGGACCAATGGAATATGCATGCATGTCCAGATTGACATCAACATGACGTCGTCTAGGCCTTAGACCATTTTGGTTTTGTGCACAAGATATCGACGATTCTCTTTCACTTTTGGGATACTCCAATGGACGATGCAGATTTAACCGTGGAGTCACAATTTCAGAATCCCATAGATTTCTCCACCCTGATGGAGCACTTCGAATGATGCTCTAGATCACTCCAAAGAATTCTGCAACTGACGATTCAAATTAAATCTCAAATCCATCCCTTGCCATGATGCTACATTAGTTTTATTGTAAGACCAACCACCAGGTGACACACGTCACACCTAGATGTCACTTCAACACTAGTACATACATATGTCGAGCTTCCATGTGTACTAGCTGACATCATCAGTGATTGTACCCTACTCCAATCAGTGCTTTCTGATGGACGACCTAGATCTTATATCACTTGTGGCTCTAGATCAACAAATTATATTAAATCTTAGACCTCCTTAGTCAGAGGCTTCGATGCTTCTATGACTCTGAGTTGCCACTCTGATGAATGGTGTGGATTGTCTCCCATCTACTTCGACGAACGATATGGATTATTTCTTAATACTTTGTTCAGAATGAAATTCAAAATATGACCCCGAAATGATTATTTAGATGGGTAGCTTAGATTTATTCTTGGAATTTTTCATTACCCTGATGAATGGTCCCGATTTGATCCTGGGTATTAAAGTAAAACTTGTCAACGAAGCATTGTTTCAAAAAATTAACAACTTCCACGTGTTCAAAGGAGGTCAAATAGTAAAGCTAGGTCCCATGGCTTAAAAGTAACGGTTCCAGAGCCTGTCCACTTTGTATTCAAACTATTCAAGAAAGGCCTATTCTATATAAATCCAAGAATACCAAATTCCACGATAAATGTGGGATTAATTAATGCCTATGATAACAAATTAAAGTATCATCTGACGATCATGGTGACATATGGAGGTTGATCCAATGGTTGTTGTATCTCGTGATTGTTGAAGAATTATTTTGGGATATCTAGTCAGTAGAAAAACGATGATGACTCGTCTATGTTAAAGAAAACTAGGGATCTTTGTATCCAATTGATCTATTTCAAGAAATCATAATTCATATGATAGCTGTAAATCCATAAAAGTAGGATCACAAACCATTTTTTGTTGTGATACTTTGTATAAAGGTTGGCAAGAATTCGATGTAAAGGGACTTTGGGCTGCAAGAATATAGAATATTTTCAATAAAATTTTCATTTATAGAAAGAAAGAGATTTCTAGTTTTCATTTCTTAAGTTCATGTATTTACTGTTTCAAGGTTTGTTTGTTTCCATAAACTGTTTTCTTCATATCAATTTGTAAGTGTTAGAAGTGTTGCAATTTGGTACAATTTCCACTGGAGTAAGTTTCAAAACGATTATTGAGATACGATCTTTCCTCTGTTTTACTGCGAGTAAAATAAGACGTGCACTTTGATAATTTGTTTATAATTTCTAAGAAGTTTCGTAACACATGCAAAATTTTCATGTTATTTCTTCTATTGGACAAATAGTAATATTTGTCTTTATTGGATACATTGCTTTTTGTTTCAATTTTTTTCATCTTAATTCTGCTTCCATACTTTTAAATATTAAAAGAAATAATTAATGAGATCAAGCCTCTTTATTTATGAATATTATTTATTGAAATCTCAGATTTAAAATTAGGGCATAAAGTCTTATAATTAAACGAATTATTTTTGTGAGATGCCTTGACATTGTTTTCTTGAGGCTAGAACAATCTCAGGAACAACATACAAGAGGAAGCCATTGTGCCCATTGGTGCAACTTTTTGGAAGTGAAGCATCACAAATAAGTTTCTAAGTAATTTTTGACCACATATTTTTTATCATCTATTTGGGGATGACACATAATGCTCATTTTTAGCTAGGTACCTTAAAGTTTAAATAACTCCTGCCAAAATTTACTGGTGAATGTGGGGTGTTTATTCGAGAGAATGGAAGTGGGCATGCCATGTAACTTAAAAATATAATCCTTGAAGACTTAAGCAACCAAGGAAGGTGTAAATGGGTGCGATAAGACACAAAAATGAGCACATTTGGGAAGACAATTGACTACCACCATGATCATTGATTCGTTACCAACTCTTGCAAGTCCCATTATAAATTCCATAGAGATGTTAGTCCATATATTTGTTGGGAGCAATAGTCACTGCCATGCCCTTGGAATATTCACTATCCCACTCTTGTTTCTTTAGCAAGTGTCACATGCCGCTACAAAATCATGGATGTTTGTTTTCATGCCTACCCAAAAGAAGGAGTTATTAACTTGTTCATAGGCTTTATGAAATTTGAAGTGGCTTGTTGAAGGTGATGAATGCAACTCTTTTAAGACTTGTTGTTTTAAATCATAAGTCTTTACCAAAATAATGTGCCCTTTATACCTCAATGTATCTTGTTTCCATGTATAACCTTTGGGAGGTGTTGGAGCCGCCTCTTACAAATGGTTGAAATATAATTCTTGCAATAAAAAATTTGCCTCGACATGCGAAGTGGTGATAGTCTTTATAGTCCTAAATCATCATCACCTAACCATTAAGCAAGTATATCACTTTTCTTTACCTCATGCTTTCGCGCTTCTGGAGTTACAAGTTGCAAGGTTTCCAAACTCCGATATGCGAAGTCGCAAGACGGCTTCAAAAGTCACCCGGGTTAGTGTCGAGGGTAAGTTGCTTTAAACCATAGTCAAACATTGTCAAGGTTTCACGACTCGGCAATCGCTCTTCCAAAGAACTATACTTTCGTAGCCCCGAGTCACGAAGTCGTGATATTCTTTAAGCACTTAATGTAGATTACGTTTTTTAAACTAAATCGTATCATCGCGATTTCGGGTTTGGGGGATCAAAGGGAAGGGGTGATTTCTCCCGATACGGTGAACGCCGAAAAAGGAGATTAAAGATTAAAACAAAACCTAATTAAAGGAGCTAAGCCGGATCAACAAATGCATTAATACAAATTTAATATGCATTGTCTACGGAGTAATTTTAAATGTCTTTGTGCTAATTTATGTTGCGACTCGTAAAAAAGTTATGACATTTATTTGAGATACGACGAAGTGACAGATAAGGATATTGCTTTTACTGCTAAATCTTTCATTAAAACGATTTGACCGTTCTGTTCACAAGGACACCGAGGTTTTAAATGGCTAAGATAAATGAGTTCTTTCTTTTATTATTTCAAATTTCATTTCTATTTTGCGCAAAGAAGCTTTTTCATCAGGCTAACTTTTGTTTGTATCTACATATTTACTACAGGAGAGCTGAGTACAGAGTCCTCTATCATGGCTCCACGAAAAGCGTCCAAGGCGATTGCTGAGAGTTCAGGGCAAGGCTCAGATACTGTTTCCGATACTTCACCCCGAAGTATTGATACCGTCAAAACCTGGTCATACGTCTCCGACATTCTTCAGTCCGAATTGGTGGATTGTTCAGATGATTCCAGCGATAACGAGAAGGATGATTTGGCCACCAAATACAAAATCGTCGTTCAAGCGGAGATGCACAAAATAGCGGCAAGGCCACAGGTCCTTCCATATTATGATATGATCAGATGGGCGCTAGACCATGTGGATATCCCGACCAGGACTATTATCAGTGAGCAGCAGGTGACGATTGAGACTTTTTGACCTGAACATTTGCAGGCAATGTATCAATTGTCACCCACGCCAAAATTTGCATACAATGCCAAGTTTCTGGAAGATTTCAAGAAGAAGGAATGCCAACAATATGGCAGAAACTTGTCTGATCTGATCGAAGATTGGGTCTCACACCCCGCAAAATTCAGGGCGGATGGTAACGAAGTTTATTCAATCTCTTCCTTAGAACCACAATTCAGGTATATAGCAATGATGACCTATAGGTTGTACGGGAGGGAGGAGACTGCACACTTTTACCTCTCGTGGGTGCCTCTGATTCACACAGTCGCTGAAGGTTTTTCCTTCGACTGGGCCAAACTGTTGTCATACAGTCTAACCAGTCGGATTACTAAATATCGAGCGCAGAAGGCGAATGGGAAAGTCGCCTCATTTTTCATGTCCCCCTACATCATGGACGCTGTTTGTTTCATGACGCCTTTCCCTCTAATGAGCTGGATCTGGACTCCATCTGATGCTGAGCCTATCCATGTCTATCACTCAAAACTTTGGGAGGATAAGGACACATAATTCATATATGAGATTTTCAATTGGGTAACGGTACCGATGCATGTCTCCATCTTTGGTAACCCACCGCCCAGGATTTCAGATGGCATCGCCACCAACTTGAGTAGTGTGGCTGACTGGTATGTAGAAGCAGGATTTTCATACATTAGGGTTTTCAGCGCCTCTATGCCCCCGTATGCTCTACCACTATTTATGCTAGATAAGCTGGTATGTCGCGAAATTGCCAGGAAAACCGTGATTAGTGGCATAAGCAAAGAGCTTAGAGGTTTTTTGAAGAAGGTATGGCCGCCCTTCCACATTCATTTGAATACATATTCTTTATTAGATTTCGGACACGCAAAAGCCGAGGCAACGACCTTAGAGGATATTAAATTGGTCCACATTGAGTTTAAGAAACACGACCCACACAATGTTGTGAGTAATCACATGGAGAGTTGTGGCCTAAAAAGATATGATCATGAGCATTCACCTCATGATGACATCTTCTGAGGGGCGAGATCTTATGACGAGGTCCTAAGTTGGATTCAAACCCTGTCGCTCGAGGAGATGGCCGATTTCTTCAAATTTAAAGAACACCGACGAAGCTGCCTTCCCCCAGTCTTACAGGGTAAGAACCCACCGACTACAGATGTACAACAAATGGAAGCCAAGGGCTCCAAAGATTCAAGATCTGACCAAGGGGAAAATGAGGAAAAGAAAAAGCAAACCGGGGACCCGAAATAGGAAGCCGAGATCGCCATCTCTCCAAGCAAGGCAACCTCGGTTGTTACCCCAGGGAAATCATCCAAGGAAATCAACAGTCCCATCGTTTCTGTCACTCCCCTACAGTCCATGAAGGGGATCCCCGACGAGGGATGGATTTTCGACGAAGAACTAACACCTATTACTGTTAAAGAGTTTCCTCCAAACGAATTTTTCTTCGATAAGAAGAGAAAGGCTGTTGTGAAGCAAGATCTTTACCGAGAAGTGAGCACGGTAGCCAAAAAATTCAAAATCCTAGCCAATGGAAAAGCCATGAAAAAGGGGGAATTCGCAACTCATATAGCAGGGACGTTGGGGGCTTTTGCTACAACCAACCAATACTCTGTCGGATCCCTAAAAGAACAATTAACGCGGAAGAACTGCTTGATCAGAACTTTGGAGGCTAAGTTAGCTACAACAAAAGCTACTGTCAGATATCAGGTGAACATAGGTCTAGAGCTTGTCAGAGTAGCTGATAAAAAAGAAATCGAGCTGCTCAAATCTGATCTAGAACAAACACAACTGTCGGCCCAGACCGTCAGTCACAGATAAGCCAACAAGAAGAATTGATAGGGCAGTTACAGGCAAAGTTAAATTTCGCCAAGAGCCAGGTGATAGATATCGGGATATTCCAATCCCAAGCTATCGAAATCCGAAAAAGAGTGTCAACAGCTCAACAAGATTTACTCGCTAAAGTGGAAACCGTTCAAAACCACTGCCAGATCATTGATCAAGTGCTGGAAGACATCTCTTTGAGAGAAAGAGAAGCGGGGGTGGCTCGGGTCACTTTCCAAGAGGCTGTCATAGCCACAACGAAAAAGGAAATGGGTATTAGTTCCAAGCTCTCCATCCCAGAGCAGACCAGAGGTAACATCTTGCTGAAGGCGTGAGAGCGAAACATATCAGAGAGCAGAGAATGCGCTAAAGAGGTAAGAAACTCTTGTGAAGAAACCTTCAGCTTGATAGATGAAATTTTGTTGAGTCTCGATAATGAAAGCAACGTTGGGACACTGGGCCAGATCGATATATTCAAGCACCTACTAAATATCGAGGAGAACGAGGAATAAGAGCGGGCTGAAATATCACAGATCAGCCAGAGTGACCTAGTCCAAGTGGATAAATGGTTAATAAAACCAAGTATACAGTTATGTTCTATCATCGCCGAAGACCGACAAGTGGGAGGAAGGTTGCCATAGTTAGTGAAGGATTGTTACACTTTTGAGGCAAACCACCAAGCAGAGCCTTCCAGGTTGATAGCCTAGTTGGTGGAGAGGTGCATCGCTTGCACCAAGTAGGCGAAAGGATAGGTTCCCAGTACCAAATAATAACAAGTGTCTGCCTGTTCTCTTTTTAGAACCCAAAGAGTAAAGAAAAGAAGGTGTTCCACCTGCATGAAAGATGACAAAGGCAAAGAAAGCGAAACGCTTGAACTTCTCATTTTGTGACCGAAAATTTCAGGAACGATTGAAATTCAAATGTTCAAAAGTTTGTATATATAGGCATTTTGAAGAAGGAAAGAGGGTTGGACCTTTTTGGCCGATTGTAATAGAGACTTTTTCATTTGAAAATTAATACAAAGTAATCCGAAGATTCTTGATTCTGTCAAGACTGAGTTACGAGTTTGTTTCCTCTGTTATCTTATATTCAATTTCATTTCGCATATATATGTCTGATGAATGCTACACTGCAATTTAGTATAACCTCTACTGTGGTGATCAACTTTTAGACGTCTAATCATTTGCAGTTTTTCCTCTGTATCGGTTATCAGCAGGTACAAGACCTGTGAATTTTTTTTGATCTTTATATTTTATGCTTCGTCAGATTTCTTCTTGTCCTTTTCTTCTTTTGTTTACAGGGTGAGATTCTCCCTTGATAGGAGCCTCGCATTATAGACAGCTTAATGTTTTCTCACATTTCTCACATGATTTATTAAAAATTAACTCAGTTATGGGAAAAGGCCTTTGGTTTTCATTTTATCTGTGATTTCGGATTTGAGAGTACTCTTTTTACGATCCAAAATTTGAGGCAACATCCTAAACCTCGAACTTCCCTTTAACTTTCCCTGTTCCTCTATGACTGTTCCCATTTCCAGACAACCCAATATTGAACCCGACTTGTTGGATCAGACCACCATCGCTTTGAACCTTTTCGACACCATACTTAAAACAACCCCCACTCGGGTAGAACTCGAACGTTCATGGGCCGCCATTGAACGAGATATAAGCATCCATGAACTTTTGGAAGCGAGACAGAGGCAAATTAGAAATCAGCCTTAGCTTCCTTTCCCGAAGGTTGATCCTCCCCCTTTTTTATCTTTCACACCACTTTCGGATGCCTAGACCCTGTACTTTGTAGCCTTAAGTACAGACTCTGGAACAACATCTTTCTGGCGCCATTGCTGGGGACCGAAGTTACGAAACCTTCTCCCTGGGAGAACGACATTCTTAGTTCCCAACCTTTGATAGTAAAAAAAGGGTGAACAACTTGTTAAGGCTAAACTTTCATCATTCACTTGGCGACTCCACATTTAAGTAAGCTGGCTTCCGGGCGAAGGAACACCAGACAAAACCCGGATGGTAAACAGACCACGCCCATTTTCGATCCTGAAAAAATACTAAAAACAAAAGGTTCCCTTAACCCAACCACTGCCATCTACCAGCTTAAGTACCCACAGCCCAAGGATAAGAGTTCTTTTGAACCTTCAAATTTGCACAATTTCCCCCCTGAAACCATCAACCCAACTTTAGCTCTCCCTGAAGTTAAAAGTGAAATCCATCCGACAACCTCTGACGTACATAAAGGTGAAAATCCCGCAGTAAATTTATCAATGATCGATATCCCGTCGACCCTTCAGTTAGATTTCACGACCCCACCTAGTCTCAAAGAGTATACCATATACTCAGATTCCACACCCGCGGGTTCCCCTGATTACATCTCTTGCAAATCCGAGGAACCAAGCCCTCACATACCTTTTCATATTTCTTCAGTTTGCTCGTCTCTCGAAGAAGCTAAGGATTCACTTTTAGTGTTCCATAACCCTCTTTATAACGCACCATTTTCCTATCCTATAGTACTGATGGCTGCTGCCGAAGGAGGAGGTGGAGGGGTTTTAGGAGGGGGAGGTGGAGGTGGAGGGGATCCAGGAGGAGGAGTGGGGGGCCAAGGGCCGCCCCCGCCTCCCAGAGTTTTCGTTAAAGTAGCTGCAAGATCTTCACCTCTGGTCCTGCCTGTCCCTCTTCACGACCTTCCTGAAAAATACATGAAAAACTTACCTAAATTTATAGGGGAAGGGGACTTGATCGCGACCGAACATATAAATTTCTTTGATCAGTTCACAGATATCCTAGGTCTCGAACACGAAGACGTATACTCGAGGTTGTTCCTCCAGACTTTCAAATGACATGTATGAACCTAGTTTCGAAGTCTACCCGCAGGTTCGATATTATCCTATGATGCCCTAGAAGACTCTTTTCTTAGACAATGGGGAAAAAGGAAAGACCATTTGTATTATTTGACCGAGTTTGGGTCTTAAAAAAAATAAAATTCGGAAACTGTTATGGAATTCATTCAAATATTTAACAAGTTATATAATAAGATCTCAGTCGAAGTTAAACCATCCCAACCTGCAACCAAGGTAACCTTTGTGGGAGCCTTCGAACCTGATTTCACACTTCTTTTGAGAGAAAGGAGAGGGGCTACCCTGACCCGAATGCAAGATGATGATGTAGAGATCGAATCTAACATGATGGCTTCTAGCAAATTGAAAACAAAGGTAGAAATGGGAAACCGAGAAACCAAACGTTTTAGGGAACAAGCGGGACCCTCAAGGCCTAGTAGATCCTCAGATGATAAAATCGATGATATGGCTAGGATAATCAAAGAGTTATCAAATAAGATTTCCAGAATGGAGCTAGATCAATCTAAGGCAGATCCTTTTGTGAAGAGGGAATTTAGAAGAAACCCCAACCCTCAAAATCAACAAAGACAGATTAAAAATGAAGACCAGAAAATTCAAACTCCTTTAAAAAATGAAAATTTTATAGGAGGAAACGACCTGCAAGATTTCGAGGACCTGGATGAAGATGTGACAAATTTGGGTGACAATTGCACACAACCTTACTTAACTAAAGAAGACTATGAGAAGTCCTTAAACACACTGCAACCGTCAAATAAAGACGTTGATATAAACAACACTGATGTTTCTGTTGATCAAGAAATAACCGATTCTATAATGGCTGAGGTCCAACCTAGGTACAACCTGAGGCCTAAAAACAAACTTGTGTCAACTCCTCAACCCAAGAAAATTCTCCCCAGAGGAGAAATATACGAGCCCATCCCAAAAGAGACCGAGATACCTACTAGAAAAGTAAGAGAGGTAGATTCACTGAATCCCAAAGTAAAGGAGGCTGAGACCCAAGAGAAAGAAACTAAGACAACTGAAACACATATACCGGTAGATAAACTCACGGGAAATAAATCAACACAAACAAATAAGTTAGAAAAGAAGGAGTCCGAGGTTTCAACCAGAGAAATGGACAAAGGTAGTGGAGGTTTCAACTTTGAAAATGAGATAAATAAGATCAAAATACCGATCCCCCTGGTCGAATTAGCGAAAAATCCTGTGTATCGAAAGCAAATAACCAAAATGATAGATTTTTCAAATCTAGAAAGTCACTATGACGTGATAAACTTGGAAGATGATAAGCCTAATATCACTTTTGGTCCACATTTCGAGGGTGCCAAAGACAACATTGCCCCCTTCTATATTACCCTGAATATGCATGATCGACTGCTGCATAACTGCATGCTAGACTCTGGTGCCTCGCATAATGTGATGCCCAAGTCTATTATGGACAGACTAGGCCTCGAGATCACCAGGCCTTATGGAGATCTCTACTCTTTTGATTCAAGAAGAGTTAAGTGCATGGGTATGATAAAGATTTAGTAGTCACCCTTGCACAGGTCCCGGTGAAAAGCATCCTGATGGATGTAGTCATTTCCGATATACCTCCGAAGTATGGTTTACTGCTATCTAGGTCGTGGGGAGCCAAACTTGGGGGGTCTCTTCAACTAGACATGACCTACGCCACGATTCCTATGTTTGGTGGACAATTTACTTGGCTCTACAAGGAAACGAGGCTAGAATACACAGTGAGCAACCCGCAAAATCCTAACAATTTTCCTGTTTATGTTGCCGATCAAGATCTAGGAAATTGTATTTTGTCTTTTGATGATGGTGTAAATAGCTGTACATAAGAGAATTACATAGATGAAAACGAATCAGGAAAGATAGACGAAGATTTGTGTAGCACTGGAATTTGGAAAATGTTTTTTGACGGTGCCATGTCATATGAAGGCGAAGGTGCAGGAGTACTGTTTGTAGCACCTGAAAATGAATTTGTTATTCCTTTCTCTTACAGGCTTCAGTGGGATATAGACTGTACCAATAACGTATTCGAGTATGAGGCATTAGTCTTAGGATTAGAAGCTGCCAGGAAGCTGAACATAAAGAACCTGGAAGTATACGGAGATGCAGAGTTGATAGTGAAGCAGATAAACTGGCAATACTAGGCCAAACACCCAAGATTGAGATCTTACAGGAATTGCGCCTGGGATTTAATGGAAAATTTCTTTTCATCGGTAAATGTTCATTTCATCCCACGCACTGAAAACCTGTAAGCCAATTTGTTAGCCAAAGCAGCTTCAACTTTCTTACCTCCTACCACTTTAAAATTAAAATACCACATAGAGGTAAGGCATAGGCCATCCATACCAAATAACATACAACACTGGCAGGTCTTTGAGGATGATGAACAGATTAGAAAGTTCCTGGAAATGGTGGGTGATTTCTCTGAAACCCACATTGACCAGGAGAACCAAAACGATCATGCCTGGATCATGCAAGAGGGGGAGGAGCCTCAGGAGTTTTGAGAGAAAATTGCTAATCACCGCATGTTGGTTTTAAAGAACAATCAGTTTCCGAAGGGACTGATCCCCCTGGAGAGAATTTTCGACCAAAATGTTATGCCCTTAAAATCTGCTTTGCAACCCCAACCAGAAGAGGTTGAAGACTGTGACATAGGGACCAAAGAGAAGTATAGGATAGTAAAAATATCAAAGTACCTTCCTCCTGAGGTAAAAAGCAAGTATAAAGATTTACTCAGGCGGTACAAAGATGTTTTCGCTTGGTCATATGAAGAGTTGAGAACCTATGACACCACTGTGATTGAACATAAGATACCCCTGAAGCCTGGTGTCAAACCCTTTAGACAAAAACTCAGACAAATCAATCCTATTTTATTGCCCGTGGTCGAAAGGGAAGTCAAAAAGCTCCTGGATGCAAAAATAATCGTACCACTGAGATACTCCGATTGGGTAGAAAACCTGGTCCCGGTTAGAAAGAAAAGCGGGGAAATTAGACTGTGTGTTGATTTTAGAAATCTAAATAAGTCCTCCCTCAAAGACAATTACCCCCTACCCAAAATGGATCACATTTTCGAAAAAGTAGTTGGGGCAAATAGGATGTCGATGATCGACGGGTTTTCCGGGTACAATCAAATTGCCGTCAACGAACACGATAAAGAAAAAACAGCCTTCACCACTCCTTGGGGTACATTTATGTATGACAAGATGCCTTTTGGTTTAATGAATGCAGGTGCTACTTTCCAACGTGCTATGGATATCACTTTCATTGGCGAAAGGGACAAATTTGTGGTTATCTATCTTGATGATCTAACCATTTTTGTCTATGACTATGGTCAGTTTTTGCCATAGGTTTGAGAAATTTGAGAAATGCCATAGGTTTGGTTTTTCTTTAAACCCCAAAAAGTCTCACTTTGCTATGCAAGAAGGTAAACTCTTGGGCCATATTGTGTCTCGAGATGGAATTAAAATTGATCCTAAAAGAGTTGAAGTTATAGACACAATAAATATCCCTAGGAATGTAAAAGAGATTCAGTCATTCTTAGGAAAAATAATTTTTTTGAGGAGATTTATCCCAAACTTTGCTGAAATCGTGAAGTTGATCACAAATATGCTAAAGAAAAACAACGAAGTGAAATGGACAGCAGAAGACAAAACATCGTTTGCACGCATCAAGAAGGTTATAAGCGAGGCACCCGTACTGGCAAGCCCTAATTATCTAAAGGATTTTCTTATTTTCTCGCTCGCCTCCAAACACACACTTGCCGCGGTAATCCTCTAGAAAAATGAAGAAGGTTTCGAGCAACTGATAGCCTCTTTTAGCAAAAGTCTTAGAGACGCTGAACTTAGATATGATATAATGGAAAAACAAGCGTATACTATGGTGAAGGCGTTAAAGGATTTCAGAACCTACGTCTTGCATTCCAAGGTAATTGCGTACGTACCCACCAGCTCCATAAAATACATTTTGGTTCAGTCCGACAACGATGGAAAAAGAGGATGGTGGCTTGCCAAAATTCAAGAATTCGACCTGGAGATAAAACCAACGAGACTAGTAAAGGGACAAGGTTTGGCTAAACTCTTAGCTGAATCAAATTTTAGAGCTCTCGGAATAATTGGCCTACAGGGAGGTGAAGAGTGTGTGAACATGAACGAGCTCGATGAACAAATAACTGAAATCAGAATTGAAGAGAAGTTTGCTTCATCAGATTGGTACAAAGACATAGTGTCCTACCTGTTGACCTTGAAGTGCCCGAGTGACTTACCCCCATCTAAAGCCAGAACGCTGAAGCTGCATGCAGTCAAGTACTGTATATCCGAAAGCCAATTGTATTGGAAGGACCCACTTGGCTTCCTGTTGGTTTGTTTGGTTGAATCAGAAATAGAGAAGGTCATAAGCCAATTTCACGAAGGAGTGTGTGGAGGACATCACGCCTGGAGGGCAATGGCTTATAAGATCCCGAGGGTAGGATATTATTGGCCCAAACTTTTCTTAGACGTCAACGCCAAGGTCCAAGCCTGCAACCCTTGCCAATTGTTTGTAGGCAAGCATAAACTCCCAGCGATGCCGTTGGTTTCGGTCAAAACGAAAGCCCCTTTTCAGTAATGGGGATTAGATTTTATAGGCGAAATTAATCCTCATTCTAGCACTCAACATAAATGGATCCTAACTGCTACAGATTACTTCACCAAATGGGTGGAGGCTATTCCAACTAGAAGGGCTACGAATTTAGTGGTAATAGATTTCTTAGAAGAGAACATTTTGTCTAGATTCGGCTGCCCCCGAAAGATAGTCACAGATAACGCCTAGGCCTTTAAATCTATGACTATGGTCAGTTTTTGTCAAAAGTACATATCGTGCTTGGTCATTCCATGACATATTATCCCCAGGGAAATAGGCTGTCCAAGTCTTCAAACAAGATCCTAATCAATATAATTAAGAAAGTGTTGAGTGAAAACAAAAAAATCTTGGCATGTGCATTTGAAATACGCTTTGTGGGAAAATCAGATAGGCACAAAAAAGTCTATCGACACTTCTCCTTTCCAAATGGTGTACGGGACCGACGCAGTATTACCTATAAATCTAGCGCTTGCCGTAATGAAACTTTGGAAAGATGAGAAAGAAGAACCAAATCATGTCACAAGAAGAATAAACCAGCTGATTGAAGTCCAACAACGAAGGGCCGAAGTGGACGAAGGTTGCATAAATACCAGGACAACATGAAAGCGCTATTCGATCGTAAGGCCAAAGACAAAGAATTTCTCCCTGAAGATTTTGTTTTAAAATGGGATGCTAGGAAGCAAGACTCGACAAAACATGGTAAATTTGATCACATCTGGTATAGACCGTTCAAGGTTACAGCTCCTGAAGAAAAAGATTCATTTCTATTAGAGAATTTGGACTGTAAAATCCTCAATGCCCCTGTCAACAAGCGTTATTTAAAACACTATATGCAATAATTGGTTTCCAAAATTCCCACTGTATATACCGGTTTGTGTTTTCTTTTTTATTTCATAATTTTCTTTGGTAAGTCTACTTTCATAAAAAATAAAATAGGTCAATGTTTTTCTAGAAGTAGGGATATGAATTTTCAATGCATTCAATTCTTTTAAAGCCCTGATACTCTTCGTGTTGTTCCCTTACAGGATCCCGACTTGCAGCCCAAACAAGCGAAAGGAGCAAATAGACGGTCATATATCGGAAGATAAATTTGCCGAAAACAGGTGATAGAAAAGATTTTACGTTATTTCAAAAGAGAACGAAAATGGTAAGGCAAAGGTGCGAATTCCGGAGAAGTCTATTTTTCAAACGAAGGTCTCTAAAGTGTTGTGATGGTCTCGTAAGTGTGATATGTCATTAAAAGAACGAGTTCTTACTCTGGGTCCTAAGAGTTTCACCTAGATAAAGATAAGAGGTAATTAAAATAAGCAGAGAGAGTAAAGCGTCTCCGAGAAAGGGTTCCAGGAGTTGGGTTTAATCCATGACCCCTGTTTATTTATTTCTAGGTCTTTCTCCGTCGCTCCTTTCTACCCTCGATTTTGCCTTCTTAAAAAACAAAGCATCTTTCCGGGTTTCCCACAGAGGGAGAAGAGATTATGTTTTAGCTTTGGAAGCTGGAAAACAGATCTTAAAAGGTAAGCCAGTCCTCATAACTCCTCACTCTCCGACTAAACAAAGTTATGCGTAGGCTGATCCTGACTCTCCTAGGTTTCTTAACAATTTTCTAAGGATTGAGGCTTGCTCGAAGGAAGGCCCCTGGAATTAATCTTTCCCATTTTCCCTGCGGGCTAAGGTGCTTTGAAAGTTAAGAGAAGGTTGTTCTGGGGTAATCAAAGCAAGTTGACAGACCTCCACTGAAAATTTTACACAGGTATCATCCCTGGTATACTTGGTACAACTGATTTCCCCCACTTCATGTTCAAAAAGTAAAATATAAGACACATGGTGAAAGGAAATTCATATTTGATTGCCCCCATCTAGTCCAAGAAGACGATGAAAGGAAATTCATAAATGATTGCCCTCGTCTCAACATTTAAATGCATAATTATGATTCGAAGTGGTGAAAGGAAATTCAGTAAAAAGGGACAGATAACTTCACCGGGGTACTGAACAGGCTCGCTGGCAGTGAAGCAATATTTGAGGTATTTGTAAGGCTGTCATACGTAAATTTCACTCTACTCTGGTTACCAGTGTTTTCGAAATCGGATCTGCATCCCAAGTTCAAGCAGGGCTCCCCGATTAAAAGCATGAAATTTACTTCGTTTGATGCAAGCCAAAAGCCGCAAGATCTGTTGGATTTCCTAGGATTGTTTTAATCATCTTAAAGCAGACCTAAATTCAGTAGTGAGAAGGAGAAGATCATGAATGGGGCTGCAACTGAGTTTACAATGCATGGGAGTTTTAAAAATCTTTTCAGAAGTAAAGATGAAATATCTTTTTCCCTCTGTATCCCCTTCCTAAGCAAGTTTTGCAGAAAGAAGCCTTTGAATCCATTTACCCAACATAGGCATGTGGTCTACTGTTTTTCCCATCTCGCAGGAAGACGTGATCCCTAGTTGGAGCCTATGTTGTAGTCGCCTCTTACAAATGGTTGAAATATAATTCTTGCAATCAAAAATTTGCCCCGACATGCGAAGTGGCGATAACCGTTATAGTCCTAAATCATCATCGCCTAACCATTAAGCAAGTCTATCACTTTTCTTTACCTCGCGCTTTCATGCTTCAGGAGTTACAAGTTGCAAGGTTTCCAAACTCCGATATGCGAAGTCGTGAGATGGATTCAAAAGTCACCCGGGTTAGTGTCGGGGGTAAGTCGCTTTAAACCATAGTCAAACAATGTCAGGGTTTCGTGACTCAGCAATCGCTCTTCCAAAGAACTATACCTTCATAGCCCTGAGTCGCGAAGTCACGATATTCTTTAAGCACTTAATGCAGATTATGGTTTTTAAACTAAATCACATCATCGCGATTTTGGGTTTTGGGGGCTCAAAGGGAAGGGGTGATTTCTCCCGATATGGCGAATGCCGAAAAAGGAGATTAAAGACTAAAACAAAACCTAATTAAAGGAGCTAAGCCAGATCAACAAATGCATTAATACAAATTTAATACGCACCRTCTATAGAGTAATTTTAAATGTCTTTGTGCTAATTTATGTTGCGACTTGTCAAAAAGTTATGGCATTTATTTGAGATACGACGAAGTGACAGATAAGGATATTTCTTTTACTGCTAAATCTTTCATTAAAACAATTTGACCGTTCTGTTCACAAGGACACCGGGGTTTTAAATGGCTAAGATAAAGGAGTTCTTTCTTTCATTATTTCAAATTTCATTTCTATTTTGCGCAAAGAAGCTTTTTCATCAGGCTAACTTTTGTCTGTATCTACATCTTTACTATAGGAGAGCTGAGTACAGAGTCCTCTATCATGGCTCCACGAAAAGCATCTAAGTCGATTGCTGAGAATTCAGGGAAAAGGCTCGGATACTGTTTCCGATACTTCACCCCGAAGTATTGATACTGTCAAAACCTGGTCATATGTCTCCGACATTCTTCAGTCCGAATTGGTGGATTGTTCAGATGATTCCAGCGATAACGAGAAGGACGATTTGGCCATCAAATACAAAATCGCCGTTCAAGCGGAGATGCACAAAATAGCAGCAAGGCCACAGCTCCTTCCCTATTATGATATGATCAGATGGGCGCTAGACCATGTGGATATCCCGACCAGGACTATTATCAGTGAGCAGTAGGTGACGATTGGGACTTTTTGACCTGAACATTTGAATGCAATGTATCAACTGTCACCCACGCCAAACTTCGCATACAATGCCGAGTTTCTGGAAGATTTCAAGTGGAAGGAATGCCAGCAATACGACAAAAACTTGTCTGATCTGATCAAATATTGGGTCTCGCACCATGCAAAATTCAGGGCGGATGGTAATGGAGTTTATTCAATCTCTTCCTTAGAACCACAATTCAGGTATATAACAATGATGAACTGTAGGTTGTACGGGAGGGAGGACACCGCACACTTTTACCTCCCGTGGGTGTCTCTGATTCACACAGTCGCTGAAGGTTTTTCCCTCGACTGGGCCAAACTGTTGTCAGACAGTCTAACTAGTTGAATTACCGAATATCGAGCGCAAAAGGCGAATGGGAAAGTCGCCTCATTTTTCATGTCCGCCTACATCATGGACGCTGTTTGTTTCATGATGCCTTTCCCTCTAATGCGCTGGAGCTGGACTCCATCTGATGCTGAGCCTATCCATGTCTATCACTCAAAACTTTGGGAGGATAAGGCCACATAATTCATATACGATATTTTCAATTAGGTAATGGTACCGATGCATGTCTCCATCTTCGGTAACCCACCACCCAGGATTTCAGATAGCATCACCACCAACTTGAGTAGTGTGGATGACTGGTATGTAGAAGCAGAATTTTCATACATCAGGGTTTTTGGTGCCTCTGTGCCGCTATATGCTCTACCACTATTTATGCCGGATAGGCTGGTATGTCACAAAATCACTAGGCAAACCGTGATCGGTGCATAAGAAAAGAGCTTAAAGGTTTTTCGAAGAAGGTATGGCTGCCCTTCCCCATTCATTTGAATACATATTCTTTATTAGATTTCAGACACGCAAAAGCCGAGGCAGCGGCCTTAGAGGATATTAAATTGGTCCACATTGAGTTTAAGAAACATGACCCACACAAGGTCGTGGGTAATCACATGGCGAGTTGTGGCCTAAAAAGATATGATCATGAGCATTTGCCTCATTATGACATCTTCCGAGGGGCGAGATCTTATGCCGAGGTCCTAAGTCGGATTCAAACCCTGTCGCCCGAGGAGATGGCCGATTTCTTCAAATTTCAAGAACATCGGTGAAGCTGCCTTCCCCCAGTCTTACAGGGTAAGAACCCACCGATTGTAGATGTACAACAAATGGAAGCCAAGGGATCCAAAGATCCAGGACCTGACCAAGGGGAAAATCAGGAAAATAAAAAGCAAACCGGGGACCCAAAACAGGAAGCCGAGATCCCCAACTCTCCAAGCAAGGCAGCCTCGGTTGTTACCACAGGGAAATCATGCAAGGAAATTGGCAGTCCCATCGTTTCTGTCACCCCCCTACAGTCCACGAAGGGGATCCTCGACGAGGGATGGATTTTCGGTGAAGAACTAACGCCTATTACTGTAGAAGAGTTGCCTTCGAACGAATTTTTCTTCGATAAGAAGAGAAAGGCCGTTGTGAAGCAAGAAATTTATCGAGAAGCGGGCATGGTAGCCAAAAAATTCAAAATCCTAGCCGATGGAAAAGCCATGAAAAAGGGGGAATTCGAAACTCAGATAGCAGGGACATTGGGGGCTTTTGCTACATCCAACCAATACTCTGTCGGATCCCTAAAAGAACAATTAACGCAGAAGAACCGCTTGATCAAAACTTTGGAGACTAAGCTAGCTACAACAAAATCTACTGTCAGAGATCAGGTGAACAGAGGTCTAGAGCTAGTCAGAGCAACCAATCAAAAAGAAATCGAGAGGCTCAAATCCGATCTCGAACAAACACAGCTGTCAGTCCAAACCAGTCAGTCACAGATAATCCAACAAGAAGAATTGATAGGGCAGTTACAGGCAAAGTTAAATTTCACCGAGAGCCAAGTGATAGATATCGGGATATTCCAATCCCAAGCTATCGAAATCTGAAAAAGAGTGTTAGCAACTCAACAAGATTTACTCGCTAAAGTGGAAACCATTCAAAACCACTGCCAGATCGTTGATCAAGTGCTGGAAGACATCTCTTTGAGAGAAAGAGAAGTTGGGGCGGCTTGGGTCACTTTCCAAGAGGCTGTCATAGCCACGACGAAAAAGGAAATGGGCAGTAGTTCCAAGCTCTCCATCCTAGAGCAGACCAGAGGTAACATCTTGCTGAAGGCGTGGGAGCGAAACATATCAGAGAGTAGAGAACATGCTAAAGAGGTAAGAAACTCTTGTGAAGAAACCTTCAGCTTGATAGATGAAAGTTTGTTGAGTCTCGATAATGAAAGCAGCGCTGGGACACTGGGCCAGATCAATATAGCCAAGCACCTGCTAAATATCAAGGAGAACGAGAAAAACGAGTGGGCTGAAATATCACAGATCAGCCAGAGTGACCTAGTCCAAGTGGATAAATGGTTAATAAAACCAAGTATACAGTTATGTTCTATCATTGTCGAAGACCGACAAGTGGTAGGAAGGTTGCCACAATTAGCGAAGGATTGTTACACTTTTGAGGCAAACCACCAAGCAGAGCCTTCCAGGTTGATAACCCAGTTGGTGGAGAGGTGCGTCACTTGCACCAAGCAGGCGAAAGGACAGGTTCTCCGTACCAAATAATAACAAGTGTCTACCTGTTCTATTTTTAGAACCCAAAGAGTAAAGAAAAGAAGGTGTTCCACCCACATGAAAGATGACAAAGGCAAAGAAAGCGAAACTCTTGAACTTCTCATTTTTTAACCAAAAATTTCGGGAACGATTGAAATTCAAATGTTCAGAAGTTTTTATATATAGGCATTTTGAAGAAGGAAAGAGTGTTGGACCTTTTTGGCCGATTGTAATAGAGACTTTTTCGTTTGAAAATTAATACAAAGCAATCCGAAGATTCCTAATTCTGTCAAGACTGAGTTATGAGTTTGTTTCCTCTGTTATCTTATATTCAATTTCATTTCACATATATATGTCTGATGAATGCTACACTGCAATTTAGTATAACCTCTACCATGGTGATCAAATTTTAGACGTCTAATCATTTGCAATTTTTCCTCTGTATCAGCTATCAATAGGTACAAGACCTGTGAATTTTTTTTGATCTTTATATTTTATGCTTCGTCATATTTCTTCTTGTCTTTTTCTTCTTCTGTTTACAGGGTGAGATTCTCCCTTGATAGGAGCCTCACATTATAGATAGCTTAATGTTTTCTCACATTTCTCACATGATTTATTAAAAATTAACTCAGCCATGGGAAAAGGCCTTTGGTTTGCATTCTATCTGTGATTTTGGATTCGAGAGTACTCTTTTTACGATCCAAAATTTGAGGTAGCATCCTAAACCTCAAACTTCCCTTTAACTTTCCCTGTTCCTCTATGACTGTTCCCATTTCCAGACAACCCAATATTGAACCCTGCTTGTTGGATCAAACCACCATCGCTTTGAACCTTTTCGACACCATACTTAAAACAACCCCCACCCGGGTAGAACTCGAATGTTCATGGGCCGCCATTGAACATGATATAAGCATCCAGAAACTTTTGGAAGTGAGACAGAGGCAACTTAGAAATCAGCCTTAGATTCCTTTCCCGAAGGTTGATCCTCCCCCTTTTTTATATTTCACACCACTTTCGTATGCCTAGACCTTGTACTTTGTAGCCTTAATTACAGACTCTGGAACAATAGGAGGGTTGGGATATTGCTGAAGCCAATGGATGAGTTGAACTATAATTTTGTTTGCTAGCCATTATTGACAAGAGTCATCAAGCCAGCCTAGAGTGGGTAAGGATAAGGCAAATAGGGATCCACCCTTTTCAAATTACCTAGATAAAGCATCACCCACCACATTTTCTTCACCCTTCTTATATATAATCTCATAACCACACCATAGCATATTATTTACCTACTTATGTTGCTCTAGTGATGATAACCTTTGTTCTAGAAAATAATTCAAACTACGATGACCATTTTTTTATCTAGAAACACCTCCTAATGAGATATGGGTGCCAGGTCTCCACTACATGAAGGATGACCATCATCTCTTTCTCATGTGTGGATTTTCCCTAATTACAATCACACCACTGCTTATTGGTAAATTCCAAGGGATTCCCTTCTTACATTAAGACCACTCCAAGACCTCTTCCCAAGGCATCACGTTCAAAGACAAAAGCCTTAGTAAAATTAGGAATGATTAATACCAAAGTAGTGCACATGGAATCCTTTAAAGTTGAGAAGGCCCGCTCAGCTGCCTTGCTTGATACAAAGACATTCTTTTTAGCAAGGTGGTTAAGGAAGCAACGGATTTTCCATCATTTTTCACGAACTTCACGTAGCATCCTATAAGTCCTAAGAACCCATGCAAACTCTCTAAGGTCTTGGAGTGAGGGTGGTCTTACATAGTCACAATTTTCTTGGGATCCACTCACACTCCATCTTTACTGATAATGTGACCCAATTATTTGACCTATGAAGACCCAAAAGCACATTTGGAACACTTAAGGAACAAGTGTTGGTATTCTAAGAGTTGCAAGGCTCTATTAGCATGCTCTACATGGGATTCCCAAGTTTTGTTGTAGAACAAGAATACTAGAATAAAATTGCATAAGAAGGGTTGAAAAATTCATAAGGTTCTTAAAGTGGATGGAGCATTGAAAAGTCCAAAAGGTGTCAGTAAAAACTCATAATGAACTTCATGTGTGTGAAAAATTGTCTTAGGGATGTCCTCCTCCTTCATCCTTATTTGGTGATAGCCTAAACAAAGGTCCAGTTTAGTGAAAAACTTAGCTCCATGAAGTTCATCCAAGAGATCATCAATAACTGGAATGGGAAATTTGTCCTTAATGGACAAATTATCAAGAGCTCAAAAATCAGGACACATGCGCAATTGCCTTCTTTTTTTAATACTATGACCATAGGTGATGAATAAGGGTTGGTACTAAGACATATGACTCCAACCTATAGGGATGATTTTGAATTTTTTTTGAGTGTTTTGGTATTTTTCATTAATGAATAAAAGAATGTAGATATGTTATAGATAAGGACATGGGTGCTCTAAGCATGCAACCAAGTAACTCTACCTTATGTGGCTAGAGTGGTGAAAGTGAACATGGATGGGGCCTATATGGTGGGTCTCCTTGGAAGGGTAGATGACTAATAGAGTGTAATGAAAATGGTCTACTCATTGTGGCTAAGACGATAACTTGATGTAATGTGGTGAGGCATTTAGCATAACTAACCATAAAAATTACAAGTTGCAAGAGTCCAAGGGTATGGATCAACATGAATGATGAGAATGAAGCATGAGGCCTATTCCCTAATATGTAGACTATATAAACTCCCAATCATAGGGGGAAGAGAGTGGCATACCATGCCATTGTGTGATGGGGTGCTAAAACCAAGGTAACCCATGGAGGTGGAGTGCTAACGACCAACAATAACTGAATGAATATGGAACTAGGTGAAGTTGCCTACTAAGCCGAGATGGGGAAGCACTAAAGGTATATTTGGAGGGGGTTATATATTGGAAAATGCAACATACATAGAGGGGGTATTTGCATGTTAGTTTGAAGAAGTATAATTGAGGGGGGAGACCATGGGCCCTGCAATGTGTTGTGGGGGGGGGGGGATATGGATTTCTAGCAAATACCTGCACACATGAAACCGGATACATGGTGTGAAAATAATCATGATAAGAAATCCAATGGTGCAAAAAGTACCGAAAATGGATCTAGTGAGGTCACCACAAGCTCACATACCTACTTGAAGAACGCGGTGGGGGAAAATGGCCCCTAGGTGAAGTTTTTGATGGTGATGAATATAGTGAATTTTGTGAAAGGGGATAAATCCAAGATTCCAACAGTGTGATTGATGTATAAAATATAGCTTATGAGCTATTTAACGGGTCTCTAAATTTTTTTGAAGGGGCCTTCTAAATAGGGTGGGGCCTACAAGTCAAAACCATTTATTTTTTCATGGGTTTACCAAACGTTTTTTGCCCTCAATTTTTTGGAGCTTTTTGTGCACAAACCAACAATCATATTTTGATTATGAGACCACCACATAAGAGGTCTCAACCTTCCCTTCATTTTTGTTCATTTAATTTTTTTTTATTTTGGGGCTTGTTGGACCCATACAAAATCCATTATGGTTTTCAATAGGTTGTGTGATTGTTCGCTAGACAATTGTGCATCTTGCAAGAAGATTATCAAAAACACATGCAACTAAGGTTGCATGACCCTTGGATCACAAAATTCGCAATGATTGTGCCACAAAATCTCAGTTTCATGCACAAGTATGGTTACACATGAATATTTGGGACATTTCATGTGATACTCACGGTATTCATATGCCTACCCTACCAATCCAGTTTCATGATTGTGTGCTAGATATTCAGGCAACATTGGTGATTGTGATACAAATAGGCGCACAAAGGTTTGGCACGATTGTTTCAATGGTCAACTGTGTGAACTTTGCGATAGTTTTGTAAACAAATTCACGGGTGTTCCAGGTGTAAATTTTAACCTTGTACAATTAACTGTTGCAAACAAATTCCTAATAAAAATAGAAAAAGATACAATGACACACACACATTACACAAAGATTTTACTTTGGAAACCCAAACCGGGAAAACTAGCAACCTGTTTAGAGTCTCACCTCTAATATTTTATTCATCATCAATATCCATTATTTGTAATACAATATATATAAGATCCCGCGACATCCAAAACCCCTAATCCATTGACTTGGATTAGTCAACAACCCTAATTTCTTAATCAGAATTAGAAAACCATTGGCGAAAACCATGTGCTGAAAAAACACTTAAAACAAATGCAAAAACCACCATTTTTTTTTCCCAGGGGTGTTACCCCCTCCCGTCCCCCTATGACCCCCCCCTCACGTGCCCGATGCAACATAAACAATAGGTTTGGTAATGCAAAGAATATAACACATACCCAACATTCTCCCACTTGTCATTTTCTTTGCATACATGGGGTTACAAGATTACATAGTTAACAATACAAGGTAGAAAATGCCCATAGATCCTCTACACCAAGAGAACTTCTCAATGCTTGCAGATTTTTTTAATAAATCTGAAACATTCTCCAAAGTTTCTACCTTCATTGGAAACACCTTCTTGTATTCAACCGTGTCTCTCACAAAGTGATACTCAACATCAATATGTTTCGACTTTGAATGATAAATCGGGTTCTTGATCAGGAAGATTGCACTTTGACTGTCACAATCTATCCTTACACCTTGCTGTACCAACCCAATACCTGAACACAATCTTTGTAACCATACTACTTCCTTTCTTAGATGAGTGGCTACCACTTATTAAGCTTCTATAGTTGAAAGTGCCACTGCAACCCATATTTTTCTCATCCAACTGATTGCTCCTCCAAATAGGTTAAACACACACCCACTTGTAGATCTTATGCGATCTAGATCTCCAGCTTGGTCTGCATAAAAAAACCCATGTATGTCCAACACTCTGTCCAATTATGGTCTTTCTTGGTAGCACAATCCATAACTAGTTGTGCCACACAAATACCTGAAAAACCTCTTTACTACTATCCAATGCTCCTTCCTTGGTTTTGACATATACATGCTCAAAACTCCCATTGCATGTGCAATGTTCGATCTAGTACAAACCATTGCATACATCAAACTGCCAACCACACTAGCATACATAACATGAGACATGCCCTCTTCCTCTTCCTATGTCTTGGGACACTGATCCACATATAACTTTACACCTACAAGAATATGATCCCTAATCGGCGTACATTCCTACATATTAAACCTCTACACTATTATCTTGACATATTTCCTCTGATTTAACCAGAGTTTCTTATTTTCTCGATCTCTTTTAATTTCCATGCCCAAAATGAAATTTGCAGCACCAATATCCTTCATGTCAAAGCTAGAGAACAACTAAGTTTTCACATCCGGGATAACCTCCTGTCATTTCCTATCAACAACGTATCATCCACATACAAGACCAAATAAATAAGATGATCACCAATTGATTTGAAATACACACAGTGATCCGCTTTGCTCCTTGTGAAGCCAAGTCCCAACATATAAGTATCAAATTTTTGATACCACATCCTTGGTGATTGCTTTAACCCATACAATGAATTTTTCAACTTGCATACCAACTCTTTCTTTCCCTTCACAACAAATTCTTTTGGTTGCTTCATGTAAATTTTTTCTTCCAGATCCCCGTGTCAGAATGTTGTATTCACATCCATCTGTTCTACTTAAAAATCAAAACCGACAACAAGATATAAAAGAAATGTAATATAAATTATCTTGGAAGCAAGAGAAATAATTTCACCAAAGTCAATTCCCTCTACCCATGAATAACCTTTTTCTACTAATCGAGCTTTGTATTTATCCACTTTACCTTTCACATTCGAGTTCTTCTTAAACAACCATTTGCTACCAATGGTATTTCTTCCAGTTGTTTAACTCCACTAGATCACAAGCCTCATTCTTGTCCAAGGATGCCATTTCTTCAACCATGGCATTTTCCCAAAGTTTTCCATTCTCTAAATCCACTACCTCCCTAACAGTTCTAGGATCATCATTAGTAATAGACAAAGCAAAATTTGAACAGATCAGGTGGAGTATACCTTTCCGGTTTCCTTCTTTCCCAAACCGATCCCCTCAATAATGGAGTATGAGGATATTCTTCTTCTAATTCTTGTTATTCTTTAGAGTCTTATTCATTATCCTTCAACTCAAACTCTATTTTCTCTGGTTCTTCCTTCCTTGGCAGGAATTCCTGTGTGACAACATCTTTGATTTCTCTAAATACCACATCTTGGCTATACACTACCTTCTTAGTTTATGGGTTCCAAAGCTTATAACCTTTCAGACCATATTTATACCCAATATACACTTTTCATCCTTTTTATCTAGCTTACTCCTATTTTCCTTTGAAACATGAACATAAGCATCACAACATAATACCGTGAGATGTATAAGAGAGGGTTTATTACCAATCCATACCTTGTATGGATTCTTGTCATCCAATGTTGTTGTGGGTGATTGATTGGCTAGGTAACATGCAATACCCATTTCCTCCGCCCATAATTCATGTCCTAACCCAACACCACTGAGCATGCACCTTGATTTTTCCATCAACATCCTGTTCATTCTTTCTACAACTCACTTTTGTTGAGGTGTAGATGGAATAATATTTTGAATTACTATACTGCACTTCTTACAGAATTCTTCGAATTCATTTCCACAAAATTCTTCACCATTATCCATCCTCAACACCTTAGTTCTCTTCTTTGTTTGATTCTCCACAAGAGCTTCAAACTCTTTGAATTTGTCAAAGACTTTAGATTTCTTCCGAAGGAAATAAATCCATTTATTCCTCAAGAAGTTATCTATAAATGAGACATAATACATAGATGTTCCCATTGACAGAACCAACATAGTTCCAAACACATCATTGTGCACCAACTGTAAAATTCCCTCTACCCTTGTTGCAGTAAAGGGGAATATTACCCGATTTTGCTTCCCATATACACAATGTTCATAGAAATCAAAATCCAGAGAGAAGTTAGACATACCTTCAACCATACCTTTATCGTGTAGTAGTCGAAGGCCCTTCTCTTAGATATGTCCCAGTATTTGATGCCACAATATAGTCTTTTCTTTAGAGAATGTAGGTTTCTTTTTTTCTTCAACTGCAATCTCAGGAACAATGGAACTATTGCACCTGTCACTAATAGTTCTTCCTAGCTGCTTATACAGGTTTCTAATCCGAACTCCCTTCATAAACACCATTTCTCCTCGAACCATCTTGTAGGTTTCTTTCTCAAACATTGTTTTTACCCCTGCATCATCCATTTTTCTTACAAAAATCAAATTTCTGGCCAATCCCGAGATGTGTAGAACACCAGGGAGTGTTCTAATCCTTCCATCCATGAGCTTCAACTTGAATTTTCCTCATCCTATGATATTGGTTGTCGAGTCATCACTTAGGAAAACGTCACCTCCATCATACCTTTCATATTTGCAAAACCAATCCCTATGAGGAGTCATATGAAAGGATGGACCTAAGTCAACCAACCATGCCTCATGATATGCATGTGTGCTTGAAGAAGCCAAGTACACATCTCCTTCTTCGTTCGTAGAGGTTTTTTCTTCTGTAGAAGGGGCATCTTTAGATCGCTTCCCTCTCTCAATATTTTTGGATCTACATTGTTTCTTGTAGTGCCCTTCTTTTCCACATCTCCAACATACTTTTACAAATTTTATGGGATATTTAGATCTTCCCTTAGATTTAGATCTCCCACTTGAGGACTTATATATATTTCTTTCTTAGGAGCCTCCTCTTGCAAATAAGGCATCTGTTCTTTGGCTTTCCATATTTTTCCGCCTTATCTCCTCCGCCAACAAGGATAAGACCACATCATCGAAAGTTAAAGTAGTTGCATTACTACCTATGGCCACAACTAGACTATCCCATGAGTGTGGTAAAGAGAACAATAATCTGATACACTTATTTTCATCATAAATCTTAATATCAATAGATAATATTTGACTTACCACAATATTGAAGGCGCTTAGATGCTCTGTCACTGAGTCTCCATATTTCATCTCCAGGTTGTACAACTTATTCCCCACGAATAGTTTGTCTACCAGGGAATTTGAATAATACAAATCCCCTAGCTTATTCCATAATTCCTTGGTTGTATCTTCCCCTAACACATTCAATAATACTGAATCCAAGAGACACAACTGGATTGTGTTCTTCACCTTTCGATCCAACTTTATCCAGAGTTTGGTTGACATTCCTGTAGGCACAATACCTGAATCGACATCAATCCACTAATCTTTTTTGACCAACAGATCTTCCATCTTGAGCTTCCACAACTTAAAACTTTGCTCATTAAATTTCTTGATCTCTATTGTTGAAGTGATTTCCATTTATTTTTATCGCAAGAAACAATACCACAGATCTCCCACTGTAACAAGGTTTATCATAGACCCAAGCCAAACCCTTGACCAGAAAGGCATCCCCCTCAAGCCGATAATTTCCCTGATACCAAATGTAGATTTTTACCTTGTACAATTAATTACTACAAATAGATTCTTAATAAAAACATAAAAGATAGAATGATACACACACACACACACACATTACACAAAGATTTTACCCTGGAAATCCAAACCGAGAAAACCATCAACCTGTTTAGAGTTGCAACTCTACTCTTTTATTCACCATAAATATCTATTGTCTATAATACAATATATATAGGGTCATGCAACATCCAAAACCCATAATCCATTGAATTAGATTAGTCATCAACCCTAATTCCTTAGTCGGAATTAGAAACTATCAACGAAAAACCATGTGCCCAAAAAATGCTAAAAACAAACGCAAAAACCGCCAAAAAAATAAATTTTGGGGGAATTTCCCCCGAACTCCCACGTAGGAGGGTTCCCACCCCTTGTAAACCCCTCGATGCACTTGACACAACATGAACACTAGGTTTGGTCATGCAAATAAAATAACACATACCCAACACTATGAAACTATATTGATGAGCAATTGTGCAAAACTCACAACTATTTTTTCAAACAATCTTGCAGATAACCTGCACAATTATTCAAGAGACAATCGTGTAACTATCACATCAGTTTAATTGAAAATAATGAGAGTGACAAAAAATGTGGTTTTTGTGTTTGTGGACTTTTGATTGACAACCAAAGATCCCAATCCACTCGAGGGAGCATGACTATAATGAGATGAGACGAGAAGTAGGGATATACCTTGTCAATCATCATAAGTTGCCCATGTATGACCTACTTAATTGTTTTTATTTCCCACTCCTGCACTCCAACAACGGTCTATTGCTGGAGCTGATTTAGATGTGGTGATCAAATGAACACTAATTTGTGAGCGGGGCCAATTACTGGAGTTGAGCACCCATACCGATATTTACTTTTTGATTGGGCTCCCCATTAGGAGGATGATGGGTGAGTTGAATCTCGAGATGGAGGGTGTTAGTACCATTGACTAGCTAGTGGACCAATATTGCACCACCCTAGATGGTAAGGATGGTGGGTTTGTTACCATCTCTAAGATTTGGGATTTGGTGACATAGGCTATAGCTACAATGGTGGTGAGGATATATGGATCCTTGGGAATCCAACATATCACCAACAAACAAATATTGGTGTAGAGAAAGTGATCCATGAGTGCCACTATCCATGGGCCCCATTGTTATGGGAGGCACCATTTTCATAACTAACCCATTATTTATTGAGTGGCAAGGGGAACTTTGGATTTAGGTCCCTTGTATGTTACTTCTTATATGAATGGGTGTTTTTATTGTGCTTGCAGGTCCCCATCCGAGTGGGAGGGCCTCATGAGCCTCAGATGCGGTGATTGGATGAGATGATGGCTTGGATGGGAGGCAATGAGGTAGGGTGCTACTTCACCTTCTAGTTTTTTGTGTGGTTGCAGGATACACCACATGCCATCTTGGAGTTCCTGTATGTCGAGATGGATTTTCAAGGCGATCTAGAGATGGCCCTACCTCTCGAGGAGCACTAGGGGTGTTGTGGGTGGGAATCCCTCCTATGGACTTAGAATTTAAGGGCTCTAATCATGCATGCAGAAAATGACCATTTCAAAGGCCTCTACTCTTTCCTATTCTCCCAACAAAAAAACCCACATTCATGCAATACAAAGGTGTAAATGAGATTCGGTAATTCTACCTTAATTCCTTTGTTTAATGTCGATCCCTTTTATTTCACTCGCTCTTCGATTGCAATCCTCCTCCCAAAGATGACTTGCATTCACACATGAACAAACAAAAAGCTGCGAACATGCATATCATATACTAATTGCTGGGTTAGTTGTGACAATATCATAAAATAAACATTCAACTTGAACACATGATATGGCGGTATGGGAAAAGTATTCCTTTTTGTATTAATCTTCACAAGAGTAAACTTACAATATGTGGTCGACACTGCTCCTCGAAACTGGTCCTGGGCTCCTCTTCAACTGTCCTCCAACTGCTTTGCTCTATACTTCTCTTTGCACAAGGATGGCTAAAGGTTGGGACAAGGGGAATGCTCAATTGGGTATAGTTTCTTTACTATCATTTTCCTCCTTTCAAATGGGACCCCTACCCCTTCTTTTATAGGCTAGAAGGAGCTAGGTATTTGGTCGAATGACCAGCCATGCATGGCCGAAAGGTTTAGTTAACTTTCCCAAATATGTGTGTTCCATCAACAACTTTCCTTTTTCCATGCTTTTGTAGGTACACATGGGCTGTATTGGAGCAGATAACATGTACACACGTGCAGTAATGGAGCAGGGCACGTGGGACTTTATGAAGGGGTTTTTTAAGAAGAGTTGTTCAGTAGTGTTTTGGCAAAGAAGGAGTCTGAGATGGCCTGATGCCAGGTAAGTATATCTGGTGCAATTTAGGGTTATAACAAATGCCCCCTAATGTGTGAGGTCATAAGAGCATCTGATGGCCAAAATACATTATCAATCTTCACCAAC
Organism: Picea mariana; assembly: GCA_032191745.1. Taxonomy (NCBI): domain Eukaryota; kingdom Viridiplantae; phylum Streptophyta; class Pinopsida; order Pinales; family Pinaceae; genus Picea; species Picea mariana. The sequence goes on from JASDQU010099802.1 coordinate 380,027, forward strand.
GTTCCAAACAAGTGAGCCCAAGGACCAGAAATCAGTAGGTGCCATTTGCTAAATAACAATTGTCTCACCGAGGCGGGCATACCCATGCTCAGGATGAAATAAAATCATGGCTACCAATCAAATACACTGTAGATCCATGTCATATAACTCTATAAAGTGTAGCCGTGAGCAATACACATCGGATCTACATCTCAAAATAGAAAATATATACATGTATAGTATCCATCTTCTAGAAGCTGATAAGGCCTGATGGCTGGAGATGAGGTCTTCAGAGCTCAAGAAACAACTTAAAAATCTTCAAAACTCAGGTAGGAGTGTAATATGAGTGTACGACTTCACTACCCAGAGGTCTTCAACGACTCGTCGGTCATGGATTAGAGAATCTTGATGACCAGACTGAAGGCTTCATTGATTTCGAACAAAGACTTGATTGGACTTTCGGGATGGCCGAGCATGAGGGCAAGAGACAAACTGCAGAGGGGATGACTCAGGCTTGGAAAAAATTCCCTTGGACAATAGCATGACAAATGATGAGACTCAGACAACATGTCATTAACATAAGTTCACGAGGCAAGAGGAAACACAAACTCTCCATATGTTTGGAAGAGTAACCAAATGGAGGAGGACACAACTCAATGTAGCGGGAACAATTTCCTAAGGTCATATTAAATCCTAGGGCTTGACGAACAAATGAAAGGATGTGCTTTATCCAAGGGCGACTCATTGTGCTGCCAATACAAAAAAAATACTTTTCCCTTCCTCTTTTTGGGGTATATTTGATTTTTTTTTGTCTTTTTCAATAATTTTGGAAAAAGAATAAAAGAATGTTATGCTACAAAGGAGGAATGAGTGTTGCAAACATACGAGTTCGAGGCACAAGGACAAGACTGATGTTCAAAGCAAGGACACTCAGGAAAAATCCCTCCTGGGGCCAAAGGTGTCAAGACACAAAGGCAAAATGCTACAGGGATTGCATATAAGGCATGTTTTAGATGGTTCGGTTGAGAGCAACTTGGAGACGAAATTAGGCCAAAGACACAGGTATGCAAATGCGATTAATAAGACACACAATGGTAACATCCTTCGATGTAAGTTTAACAAGCCCAGAGAAGGTAAGCTCGATGGTTTTTCATATTTAGAGAGTCTGAAAAAACGTAAAAGGAGACTCCAATGGGGTACCTTTTTCGGAAGTAGTCTAGTCAGTTCAAAAAAGGGGTAAACTAGCACCGACAAGACGTCTATTCAAAACCATTTTAACGAGTGTGATAAAGACAAGATCACTCGGCCATTTTTTCATTTTTAAGGAGTCTGAAAAAAGCTTAACTATGGACTCCGCCAATAATGTTCTTTTGGACCATTTTAACGAGTGTGAAAGAATAAGGTCACTCGACAATATTTTCAATTTTAGGGAGTTTGAAAATAGCTTAACTATGGACTCCGTGGGGGTTCCATTTTCATAAATTTAGTCCCTCAGGCCCGAAAAAGGGTTAAAATTATACCTGAGAGTACTCTTCTAGAGAACCGAGGTTCCTAGAGTATACCTTTGTGTCGCAATTCGTTGGAATTGATCCTATGGCAAAGCGGAAAAGACAATGAGATGCAGAAAGTGGAGGTGTAATCCTAACTTAAATGCAACGAGTTAGAAAAATTGACTTTTTACCAAAGGACCATCAAAACGCCCAGATCTCAAAAAAAAATTCGCGATACCCAAAGAAATACTTCCCATGACCATCCAAAGAAAACTCCTGAACCATCTTAAATGATTTTTAGTTTAGAAAAAATGACAAAAGGGTCCGAAAATTGACAAAAAAGGGCCAAAAACCTCTATAAATAGAAGCTGGCAACTCATTATCACCATTGTTAATTCAGAAATTGACTAAAAGCCAAAACTGCCCCTTTGTGAAAAGAATTGATTCCCGGAGCCTCAATGGACGAAACAACCATCCGCTTGGACCAAGTAAGTATAAACTCTCTCCTCTTGCAATCTGAATCTTTATTTATGCATTTAATTTTATTTTTTGGAGGGGCGTCAACCTTTAAAAAGTCGACCCTAAGTCCATGCGGGCAGAGGAAAAACTGCACGCGTGTACACACGACTGTCATCATTACAGCCCGCCTGGACCCTTCATTTAATGGAAAAAACTTAAAAAAGCAAGGGTTAAGCCTCTCGAACTTGGTTTTTTGTAGGATGTATGTTCACTGGAGGGAAAGAGAGCATGAGGATATTAGTGCGCTGGTTGGGGAGGACCCCAATGCTGTTGCTGCCTTAATGCAATGTGGGTTGCTAAATTTCTTCCTATGTCCTTTCATGCAAGCACAACCTAGGTTACTGAATGCCTTGGTTGATTATTGGCATCCCAATGCAGAGGCCTTTATGCTAGAGGGGAAGTCGCTGGTGCCAACGATAAAGGACATATACTTTTTTGCTGGCCTCTCTTGGCGAGGGGAACCAGTCAACTTCTGTACGTTTCCCTCTGGGCCTCATAACATATCAGAGTTGATTGGACTCCATTGTGAGGCGGGTACAGACGGGACGAGCTCGCAAGTGCCAATAAGCAAGATCTCAGACTTAGCACTGCAGGCGATAGTGTTGCTCATCGGGTGGATTACAGGGTCTACCACTTTGCATCAAGCTTCCCGTGCATAGATGAACTGTGCAGTTCAGTGCTTAAATGCACAGATTTTTGATTGGAGCACCACATGATTGGACTGTATGAAGAGGAAGTTAACAGACTGCCGGTTGCGGAATCAGAGGAACTTCGGGTTCATAACGATTCTTTTCTCTTTATTCTTTGAAAGAGTGCCCAGTTTCAGCCCTCGAGAGGTGGTATGAGGGCATCAGGCCTCTCTTCCCATGATATGCAGATGGGCAGTGTTGCTGCCACGACAGGGGGGAGGAAGGACCAATAAGTCCTTTGATGACGACTTTTTTGTTTGGTTGTCACGACAGATCCCATTCATAGAGGATTACCCTTATGCTAGGATTGAATTCTCGAGAGACCCTGAGATACCGGTACCTCCCGACGAGGAGCGAGGAGAGATGGGTAAGTTTGCATCATTTGTTTTGTTTTTGTTTGTTTGTTAAACATATGTAATTTTTATGTTATTTTTTATATATATCATTTTTTTTTATACCATAGCAATTGACATATATGTGTCTATTATGTGTAGATGTGGGACCAGTGCGACCAACAGATTATGTGAGGAATAGGCGACGTCTTCAACCAGGGGCCGCACTCGCTGCTGCAGGGGGACCAACAACAGCAGGAGAGCTTCCAGCCGGTGAGGCTGAGAGGGTTCTAAGATGAGTAGAGTGAAATTTTACCTCACTCACTCACACAGTCCCCATGGCAGAGATTGAGGATCTGCCACCATCTATGTAGCCTCACGTAGTAGGGGCGCCACAGACATGGGTTCGGCTTTTTTGGCGTTTGGAAAATGCCGTTGATTATTACAACAGGGCCCACAGGCCCCATCCTTAGTTAGGCTGGACTTTTTACATGCCGAGGGCACTACTTGTATATATTTTTTGAGGGCATAAGCCCCATGACTCCTTATTGGTCATATTTTTGAGGTGCATGTGCCCACCTATGTACTTCGATGATTTTGATATTATATGGATTTTTATGTCTTATGGATTATTTTTTCCTTTAAAAATGTATTTACATGTGCATGTGTATGTCTTTCTTATATGTGTGCGAGATGCCAATCTAAGATTTGATTAGCTAGAGTATCCGTGACTTGATTTAATCTTCTAGGAACATGAAAATATGTAATATAATCAAAGCTTCATTCTAAGAGACATACCCTAAGGAATCGTCGGTGTAAAGTAGGATCATGAACATGGTAAACTCTATTTAACTGAGACACAACTAGCTGAGCATCTAAATAGACCCAGAGGTGAGAGATACCAAATAACAGAGCATCAGGAAGCAACTCAATAACTGTGATGTATTCGGTGACATTATTTGTGGTGTCGCCTAAACATATACCTCCCAAGGATAATAACTGGCCCTGAGGTGTAAAAATTACTCAAGTTGTGAAGGTGAGCCTCCGAGTGTGCCAACTAGCACCGTCTACGTACCCAATGAACACCTCTGATTCACTTGACATCTGCCACAGTGACAAAAGATAACATAAAAAATGACACATCCACAAAACCAAAAGAAACCAGAAAGTAATATTACAAAGAATGTACATATGTTACAAAAAGTCACCCAAGGTGACCTACCTATGAGTAATACTTCTTGAGGTAGAGCCCATTTCTAGGCTCCACCAAAGCATTTCCCTCAAAGTCTACCAGACGATAAGTGCCCTTTTTTAGAATTTCTTTTACGATGAAAGGTTCGAACCACATGGGTTTGAATTTGCCTACCCCCAGGGAGTCCTTATCCTGGTCATAGACCAGAACAAGGTCGCCTTCAGAGAAAATCTGAGGATAAACGGACTGATCATACTGACACTTGAATTTTTGTTTGTGAGCCTCATTGGCTAGGGCCGCATCACGACGCTACTCATTGAACCGCTCAAGGTATAATAACTGCTCTTCAAGTGGAGAAGTGTCTGGCAGTAATTGTATTGCCAATTTTAGGGATGAGATATGACATTCTATAGGAAAGACTGCTTCCAGCCCGTAAATGAGTTGAAAAGGTGAGAGACCGGTTGCAGTCTTAACAAACGTTTGGTAAGCCCATAATGCCGAGTATAACATCAAATGCCAATTTGAATTGGCCGAATTGATCGTTCGCTATAGGATGGTCTTAAGAGATTTATTTATAGCTTCCACCTAACCATTCGCTTGGGGGTAGTAGGGTGACGAATGTTCTTGCCGCAACCCAAGCTTTGATGTTAATTCAATCATCATTTGGTTCTGAAAGTGACTGTCATGGTCAGTGACAATCTGTCTTGGAACGCTGAACATTGCGATTATCTGGTTGAACAAAAAGAGAGCTGCAGTCTCTCCATCATCTTTAAACGTTGGCATAACTTCGACCCACTTCGTGAAGTAGTCTACAACTACAATGATATAACGGTGCCCCCTTGCTGAAGGAGGGTTGCAAGTAGTGTAATCAATCCCCCACTTGGTGAAGGGACCAACTGTGATGACAGAAAACATGGGAGAGGGATGTGCCTTCATATTCCGAGAGAAGATCTGACATGGGTGGCACTTCTTGACCGATTCGATACAATCTTTGATTAGTGTCGGCCAGAAGTAACCGGCTCGTAAAATATTTTGGGCTGTTACCAAACCAGACAAATGACCTCCACATGCTCCAATATGGCAATCATTAAGCATGATTTCTGCTTCTTCATGAGTGAGGCATCTACAAAGAATGCAATCTACACCGCGACGATAGAGAGTGTCCTCGAGGATGAGATGGTTCTTAGCCTAATGATGTATACGGTGATGTTCATCATGAGAAGCAGAGGTGGGGCATTTCAAATTCTGGATATAGACTAGAATATATCCATACCAGGGGTCTGAAGATGCTATCAAAAACATATCTCCTTGAATAGGCAATTCTTTGGGTATAACATCACCTAACTCGACCGGAAGTTCCGAGATACGTTCCGCAAAGACCAGGGACTTTTTGATTTCACCGAAATGAGATATAAGTCAAATTCCAGGAGGACGACTATCCATCTATTGATCTTTCCACCGTTTACCCATTGTGTCAAAACATATTGAAACAGATTCACAACGGTAATGATGGTGGTCTTGCGAAACAAAATATAATGACAGAACCGTTGGACAACATGGACTGCTGCCAACACAAGTTTTTCGATATGAGAATAATTGAGGTCTGGTCCAACGAGGCCTCGACTCAGGTAATAGATCACATATTCTGAGAGCATATCATCTTCCTGAACTAAGACCATGCCGATGGTTGACTCTGCTGCAGCCAAGTATAATAATAAATCTTTGTTATAATTGGGTGGCCGAAGCAGAGGGGTAGTTGTGAGGGCATGTTTCAACGCTTCGAAGGAGCGTTGAGCGACATCATCCCAATGAAAAGGAACATCTTTCTTCAGTAAGCGCATAAATCCCTTTGTGATCTCGACATAGTTTGCGATGAAATGCCTCAAAAAGTTCACCTTTCCTTGTAGACTTTGAAGCTGAAGGATTGCACGTGGGGGAGGCAACTGAACTATTGCCTCAACCTTGAGAGGATTGACCATGATCCCTGTTGTTGACACTATGAAACCTAACAAACGGCCCGACGTCATGCAAAAACTGCATTTGTTGGGATTCAAGTGAATTTGAAAGTAGCGACATTGCTCAAAGATAAGTTGGAGGTGTGTTGGATGATCAACTCTCTTATGAGAGAGTGATGCTAAATCATCTAAGTAGGCTTCGACTATATGCTTGAGATCATGGAAAGAAAAAGACATGGCCTGCTGGAAGGTATCTCCAGCATTTTTGAGACCAAAAGGCATCTTACGATAGGCAAACGTACCCCATGGGCAGATGAAATATGTTTTGTGCTAGTCTTCGGGTTTGATCTGTACCTGATTATATCCTGAAAAACCATCCATGAAAGAAAAAGCCTCGCAACCGACGCATTCATCGACTATCTGGTCAATGAATGGTGTGGGAAAATTATCTTTTGGACAGGCTTTGTTCAAATCACGAAAATCGATACATACGCGAATCGTGCCCTGTTTCTTGTTGACTAGCACAGGATTTGACACCCATTGGTTCAAATGGATAGGATAGATAAAACCTGCTTTGAGCAGTTTCTCTACTTCAACCTTAATACCTGCYGCTTTCGTGGGATTAGCTGGACGAAGCTTCTGCCGAACTAGCTTGGCATCAAGATAAGTTGTGATTTCATGTTCGACTATTTTTGGATCAATGCCTGGAATTTCCTCGTAAGACCAAGAAAAAACGTCGTAKAATTATTTAAATAAGTCTGTGTAGATTTGAATCTCTTCGAGGGAACAATCCACTTCGACGAAAACATTCTCCACGCCGCCAGGGGTTCTGGAGATATTAATCGGTATAGTTTTCGTGATAGTTTCCATATTACCCTCGGCATAAACCTCATGTGTAGCTAAAGGATTGATAGGACAAGACCTATCTCCAGTCATAGTCAAGGTGAATTCCCCTGCTTCGATTCTGATTAACTCTAGGAGGAAGTATGATCTGTGATGGAGATCGTCCCAGGGTTTGTCTGGACTAGTCATTGCTTCAATGATTGCTCCGTCTGAGGGCAAGACTAAGTCTAACGAATCGATATCAGCAAGGGAACCTTGAGCCCAAATAGGCTTTGGGATCAGATATAACTCTTGTGCAGGAGTCAGATTGGTGTCAACTGAAGCTTGCTGGACTAAAGAGTATGCTGCCTCTATCATGGACAAGAGCATGGACATACCATGGTGCCCTGTCCCTTCCATCGTGGCCGATGGGGAAGGAATAATCCACAGATCATTGAAGTAAGTCATGTGAAATGACGAAACTTGGAAAATCTCAACCTTATGGTGTTATGATACGAACTTGACATTGCCTTGAGGAGGCGGGTAATTGAAAGTACCCATCAAAGGTGGGAACAAACCAACCCCTACGTTGACGATGCCCAGTTGGGGATTGTCAATCATCAGGACCGCGGATGCCCCCAATGAAGGGTCAGAATTGGAGAAAGAAAATTGATCAATGATCACGATTCGGCCCTCGTGTGGAAACACCAAGACCCAGAAAACCGTAGCGACCACTGCTTGCATTGAATAGGTCCAACTCCTACCTAACAAGAGATTGTAGTCAAGGGATGCGTCGACTACTTCTACCTCGACGCACACGGTCTTCCCTCCTAACTGCATGGGGAAAGAGGGGATGATGCCATGTGGTCAGAACGAATGATCGTCGAAAGTGATAAGAAGAGTAGGTGACGGAGACAAAACGGGCTGGCCAATGGCCTTCCAACACGCCAACGACATGATGCATGTTGAGGCACCCTCATCAACTACCGTGCGAAAAATGTTCTGAGTAAAAGTTTTCATGGGGTAAGCCACTACTATCTGAAATGCTACATGGTAAGGGAGACGAGGTTTTAAGTTAGTTGTATCCAGCATGATTGTACCTGGATTACAAGTCTCGGCAGATCCTAAAGCGGCTAACAAAGCTTTCCTCTGGGAAGGGCAGCTTTGGAGGACCTCCAAAGCGGACATCGCACAAGGGGTTTGCGACAAATCCTCCACCACAGAATAGTTCTGCGCGACTCTTGCGTTGGGGTTGTAAGAAGCTTTCTTGAATGCACCTTTTGGGATGCGTGTCATTGTTTCTCCCAAAGTCTTCTCGATCTGGAGAGGAAGAGATGGGATTTCAGCTTCTTTGCCTTTCTCAGAGGTGCTTGGATTACTGTTGTCATGTGCTCTAGTCGATATAAAAGCATCACCTTTCATCATATACACATTCGTGGATGCAGGATTGTTCGGAAACGGAGAGGGTCCTTGACTGCCCCCTTTCACGCTTGTAGAGGCTTGGGTTAGGTTTTTCCCATGTTGGAATGGATTCATTAACACAACAGGCTGCTGCTGTGACACAAACTTTTGGGCCTTTGCAAGCCGAGGGCACTGGTGGGTCGGGTGGTCTTCCACGCACAAGTTACGTGGATACTTCATCTTCCATTTCTCAATGTTGCCCCCACCAGCATTATTAGTGGGTTTCTTATCCCCCTTACCCTTCTTACGTTGTTACGTTGTTTTTTCTTTCCATTAGGCTGCTAGGTGGCCTTCGGATTTGTTGATTACACATTGTGTACATCCGACGTTTGGGTAGGGGGAGCAGCTGAAATAATAGTTTGGATGGCTGCTGTGTGTTGTATAGACAATTGCTGCAATTGTTTTGTCAGTTTTTCAGCGGGCTTGGTTTGTGATGAACCTACAATACCATCAGCATGTGGTCCAACTCTCTGTCTGGTTTTATTAAGTATGGATCGTGGTGCATCCGAAAAAATCTTGTACAACAAACCAGACTAAGAATAAATTAGCTCAATCTATTGAGCTCTCACAATGGCATCTTCTTTGGAAAAAACTCCCGATGTTGCAATGTCTTTGGATAGCTAGGGGACCAAAGACTTAAGTAACCACTCAAGCAAGAATGCTGGTGGGACTGGTACCTTAATCAAACTCTTCCAACGTCTCCATTCTCGGATGTGATTAGAGATATGGTCCTCTTTTGTCTGTTCGAAATTGGCCAACAATTCTGTGTCGACGTCGTATCTCACAGGTAATTGGAAATGGTTTAGGAATTCCATTGCCAATTATCCAAAGGAAGAATATCTCGAGCGGTCGAGCTCGATGTACCATTTCGCAGCACTCCCAATGAGAGTGCGTTGAAACAATTACAATTGTACGGAGTCATCCTTTAATGAATTAGACAAGCACCAAAGATGGAAGGTGGTTAAATGATCCCCTGGATCTTCGTTAGACTTGGCTTCTAACTTTGGTATGTCCAAAGGCAATTTCATCGGCATAGGGGGCCAACGTGGATCGTGACAGATGGGGTCATTCAACAACCTTGTCAATTCTGGCAAATGTAAGGTTGCCAAGAAAGGTAGTTTTGGTTGTTGTTGATGATAACCATGGAAAAAGGGGCCTGGAGTTTGACTGGCACCAGGTTGCCAGGAAAAGTTGTGTTGTTGGCCAGGGTTCTGGTAAAAACCATGGCCATGACCAGCATACGGATTTTGTGTTTGAGGAGACATCATCAATTGATTCCCGAAATAGGATGTAGATGGTTGGGCGTGCATTACATTTGGAGGACTTTGGGAAGGGTTGCCCCATGCTGATCCCATGGGCATAGGTATTGCACCTTGCCCGGGGTTCCATTGGTTGTGAAAAGAATTGCCCCAAATCGACATTCCTGACGAGGGAACTGATCCTTGCCAAGAATTCCAAGGTCCTGATGTGGAAGAAGTTCTTGGGTTTGCCCCTTGTGCAGAAATAGTACCCTGCATAGGATTAGGTTGGCCATAACCGGGGTTGCCCCTAGTCGGGAAAGCGGCTGACGAGAAAGCAATGTTACCAAACGCACCGAACAAAGAAAATGGTGTCGACCCTACCGGCATATTATGAGAAGGTGGTCCTTGAGTCCCTACTCCAAGTGAACTATGGTGTGTGTTTGGCTCGACGGATTGCTGGTGGGTACCGTTGAGCCAAGGGGACAAAGGAGGTATATGACCTCCCCCGTAAGGGAAAGCGTTATAGGAGGTGGAAGGGCCTCCCATGGATCCTTGTAGAGGAGTATTAGAAATCCCTGCCTCTAGACCTAAGGTCTGTAAAGTGGTAGAAGCGGTCGAGACCATGGTGGTCCAGACCGACGACGGTGGGTTCAGAGGTAGAATACCCCCAGTGACGACAACCATGGCGGGAATACTAGGATTCCCAGAAGAAGAGACAACATTTGATTCCATTACTGCATGCTTTAAAGGAGCTAAAAGGTCCTTTAACAGAGGTTGGTCAGGTGTGGTTTCCTGTGACCCGGTAGCTTCAAAAGACCCTTGTTGGTCTAGCTTTCTCCTTAGTGGTGGCGGGGGTGGTTCCAGTGTAACCAATGGCAGGCCAAGAATCCTTCATGACTGGCAGAGCTTGTGATCCTCCATTGTGTGAGAAGATCAAAGACACACTAGGGATTTCTATTCGTTTAAAAACAACACACACTAGAAAAAGGTCCCTACAAGATAAAACAAGCAAACACTAAACTAGTTGGAAGAACAGTTTCAACAACCAACACTAGAGCAACTTACTGGTGCAAGTGAAACTCGAACATGGAAGCACCCTCTGGGTATAATCTGCAAAGCGTGGCCCGATGTCTATGCTAGGTACCACGGTATACCCCCGCATTCACCTGTGTATGTCTCTAAAAAAGATAGGCAACTAGGTTGTCAACGCGCGAACAATCACCAGGTGGGTACAATCGATAGTAGGGTAGACCATAATGAGCAGGGTATCGAGCCTGAAACCTGTCAAGGGTATTGAAAGCAAGTGGTCTGGAAGACAACTGAGGACCTCGAATGAGTTCGAGACCCACGAAGCTCCGTGGCAAATGTAATCTACGAAATCCCAATACAAGCCCTCTATATGTGTTGTCCACTACGATTGGTCCGACTTTGGAGAGGTTATCTCCGCTACCTTTCCACACGCGACCTCGTGTTTAGCCCCTGTGTTAGAGGGGGGTCCCAAATAAATTTCACGATACTGGACTTTTAACACTCCCTAGCTCAGACTCCAATGTTTGATTTAATGGCCTTGAAGAGTTTCCTCTCCAACCTAATTCAAGGCCCTAACCCTAAACTAGTTGGTTGACCCTACAAACATAAAAAGTCTAATTAATTTTAGATTTAGCGTTAATTTTTATGGTTTGTCTTAAGTCAAAGGTTATGAAAGTGAAACTAGTGATGTTTGAGGGATGAAAGAAAAATAAACATAAAGATGCAAACAAAATAACTTCTTCTTGACACAATTCTTAATCAACTTTTCAAACTAAATTTTTTTTCCAAGATCTTTGAACATCAAACTCAAAACAGGATTTCGCTCGACTACGAGCTACTTATTGTCCTAAGTAAATAGCCAAGAACTTATGAAAGCAAAACTTTTCCTGGTTATAAATGCAAACCAATGACTACTTAACCAAACAAAGAAATATATATATATATATATATATTTATTTGAATGCTCACAAAGAAAAAAGGAAAATATCTACAAGTAAAGACCATGAAAACTTCTGGCCTAAGTGCAGATCACAAAGAGTCACTTTAAAAATAACACACAAGTAGATTAAAATGGACTCTCACACTTGTCTAAAAACCCTATACAAGAAGAATTTTGAGGAAAACTTCTTAATGAAAAAGAAAGCTATTGCTGTGATCAAACCTAAGTTACTGACCTCTATGACAGAGACCAAAAAACCTGAGAGGTATAAACTCTTTTCAAAGAAAAGGATGACTTCCTCTCCCCAAACAAAAATTTTCTCATCAGGCATGCTGCTGACAGTTCAACAGCCAACGTGTGCACGCGAGCTGTGCAAGGTCAGAGCATGTGTACACGCATATAGACCTTATGCAGGCCACGTGTACCTTTGCAAATCTTCAAAAAGTGAAAATAAAAGCAATCAAGCACTGGCAGAGACTACTGATATTGAGAACCAAAATTTCTTGAAGACTCAGAAACCTACTTTGATAGAAAAAGAAAACAATTCAAGGAAAATTTCATAGAACAAAACCAATCTGAGGTGAAACCTAAGCTACAAACTGCAAAAAACAGAGACTAGAATAAGTTCCAGAAAACCCCTAAGAAGGATTACTTCTGACAGGGGAGAGGATGACTGCCTCTCTAATAAAAAAATTCTGAATCTAGCCACGCTACTGTTACTTCATCAGCTAGTGTGTCCACGCGTGCTGTGTGAAGATTGGGCGCGTGTACACGCATGTAGGCCTTATACAAGCCGTGTGCACCTCTGTGTCTTCCCGTAAAGAAAATGTAGCCAAGAAAAGAAAGCAGGGAGTATTGGTATGGAAGAACAGAATCCCTGCTAGCTCAGACTTTTGCAGAAACTCTAAAAACAAGTAATGAAACCATTTTTTTTTTTTTTAGAAATACCCAAAAAAGGACTCCCAGAAACCCTAGAGATCCCCAATATGGTCGCCAATTCTGTTGTGGGTGGGAATCCCTCCTATGGACTTAGCATTCAAGGGCTCTAATCATGCATGAAGAAAATGACTGTTTCAAAGGCCTCTACTCTTTCCTATTCTCCCAACACAAAACCCCACATTCTTGCAATATAAAGGTGTAAATGAGATTCGATAATTCTACCTTAAGTCCTTCGTTTGATGTCGATACCTTTGCTTTCACTTGCTCTTCGATTGCAAGCCTCCTCCCAAAGATGACCTGCATTCACACATGAACAAACAAAAAGCGGCGAACATGCATTTCATATACTAATTGCTGGGTTAGTTGTGACAATGTCATAAAATAAACATTCAACTTTAACACATGATATGGCGGGATGGGAAAAGTATTCCTTTTTGTATTAATCTTCACAAGAGTAAACTTACAATATGTGGTCCTGGGCTCCTCTTCAACTATCCTCCAACTTCTTTGCTCTATACTTCTCTTTGCACAAGGATGGCTAAAGGTTGGGACAAGGGGAATGCTCAATTGGGTATAGTTTCTTTACTATGATTTTCCTCCTTTCAAATGGGACCCCTACCCCTTCTTTTATAGGCTAGAAGGAGCTAGGTATGTGGTCAAATGACCGGCCATGCATGGCCAAAAGGTTTAGTTAACTTGCCAAAAGATGTGTGTTCCATCAACAACTTTCCTTTTTCCATGCTTTTGTAGGTACACGCGGGCTGTATTGGAGCAGCTAGCGTGTACACGTGTGCAGTAATGGAGCAAGGTGCGTGGGACTTTATGAAGGGGGTTTTTAAGAAGAGTTGTTCAGTAGTGTTTTGGAAAGGAAGGAATCTAAGATGGCCTGATGCTAGGTAAGTATGTATGGTGCAATTTAGGGTTATAACAAGGGGCCTATGGGTGAGCATATGTTCTTTTTATTTTTGTACTAGTGTAGTTTCGACTTCATCTAATTTTTGGTTTGCTTCGACTATTCATCCATACCTGATATGGAAGTGTGACATCTTTTGTATGTATATATGTGGGGTTGATGGGGTGAGGGGAAAATGTAGCGATTTCCCCTATGGGTTGGGACATAGTGGGGTAGTGATGAGGTCACTATGATGACGATGTGGGGCCTACTACACAAAGGCCTTAGATTAATCCAATGCTGGAGGTCAAGAGGTGGATTATAACAAATCTTCAAGCACATGCCATCAATTTGAGGCAACGATTGGACCTGGTGCTACAAGGTGTACTTGAGGTAGGATAGGCCAATATGTGGGATGACATCATTTCTGCCTATGTAGAGACCCTATCATGTAGAGGCTTGCAATAGTTGGAACTGTGGCTAGAGGGTGGAGAGGAGCCCCCATGTGTATTGTGCTTGTCATTTATTTTCTTTTAAAAATTTGTCTTAACTTTACTACTAGGTTTAGTGTGGATGTTTATTTACTAACAAAGGTGGAGAGGATCCCCCATGGGCGCTGCTAGAGGGGAAACCGAAGTCGAAGGGTTATTAAGGCTACCAACCCCACCATCCTAGTGGCTTTTGTATGGGTGTGGCCTAATTTTGCATGCTGTTGGGCTAAATATATGCACTATTCATTACAACATTTAATTATCAACCGGGGCTCGTAAGCTTCGAGGTGCGGGCGCAGGAAACATAGGATCAGAGCCTAGTCTAGCCTAATCTAAAGCCGACAAAACAATCTTCAAACCCACACTGCAACAAATTAACACTAAGGATTCATCACTCGGATGTAGGAATAACTTAGTGCTACAAAGGCTTAGATCACAGTCTTTCATGCACTCAGGGTGATGTTTGTGTGATTAATCGTGAGTATCTTATTAAGTTTTCCATCCTTCAATGATTATTTCCTATAGCGGATCCATACTTAAATGCAATAAAATAAACAAGCAAATGGAAATGAAATTCACGATAGAAACTAACACCTTAGGAATAATTCCAACGCGGGAAGGCCATATCTCATGAGTTAGACCTTTAATCTATCTATTGGTGATTGAAACTATGTGAAAGTAAAGTGCAAGGAATCCAAAGGTACGTGAAATAGAAATTAAGTGCAGGAAACTCAAAATCATCAAACTCAATCAACACCTAAGATTCACTTAATCAACCAAATTTATGAAATTTATAAAAGAAATTATAAGGCAAACTGACACCCAAAATCTATAATGAAACCAAATATGTTGTAAACAGATTACCCTCAACTTGACTTTCAAACCAAACCAAAATAGATTACTAAGCTTTATCAACTCAACTTGAAATCTAAAGGCTAGTAATTAAACTTGTAAGACAACCCACTCATACAAACTGAGTACTCAATCAAATAATATGTAAAACAAAGTACTAACTCTTCAACCACACCCTTGAAATAATGACTTATCATAATACCCAATCACTCTAAAAACTTAGTCAAACTAACTGTCATCTCTCCATCAAGTTTCCTTCTCAGAATTTTGATTTGTTCCAGTGTATATAAATGATAATCAATTCATTTATTGGCAATAAATACTTCTCTGTTTATACGTATGCTAGAATGTTTCTCTTTGCTCAAACCCTATTATTTTCCCTCTTATTTAATGCACAACCAATTTGCAAATTAAAAATTAGATTTGGTTATGGAATTTGTGTTGCACGCTGATCTATAATCATTCCAATTTGATTCATATTTATCAGGGTTGTTTCTTGATTTTTCATTTCAGAATGCCTGAGACAAAAATTCATTGAGAGCTCTATGTTTTTTATGAAATTAGAGTTCTAACAACTTACTTAAAATCCTCAAAGTAATGAAATCAAGCCTATGATCTCAATGTGCTGAAGTGTAATGAGAATAATCAAATCATCACGTGAGCAACTTATGGTTTATCTTTGCATTAACTAACTATGAAAATCTCATACTCTGTTTCATGGAAACACTTCTCAATGGTTATAGACTGTGATCAATGGTTATAGATGAAACAATAACACACACACACTGAAATCTGAGTGTTTGTTAAACATGAATTCATAAAATGAAATTGAAATTACAATCAAACATGATGTATACAAAATCAAATTACACATGAAAAAAAATTAAAAAAATGTAAATGAAATAAAATCTAACTATTAAATAAATGAAACATGGCAACACTTAATCACTATAAGGGTCCCTTCCCAGGTGGTGAGTGCTGCTTGAAAGTAATCAGATCACTCGAATGCTTGGAACCATGCACAAGAGCAATAACTCTTTCATTTCATCAAATTAAGAAATTACAAAAGGGAAGATCACTCTCACAATAACATTCTGACCTTAACTATCAATGAATGTACCATAATGATAATTGGATTTCTCATAGCCCTATGAGACTTATTTATACATGAAAAATCATTAAGAAGTGGATGGGACCGGATCCCAATGTTAAGATTTAAAATTTACAATTTTAGATAAAATCCTAAAAAATCTGGGTTTTATTGCAATTTGGGCAGATTCAAGTTAGGGCTCCACCAATATCTTCCAAACCAATTCTGATTTTGAAAAACTGCCCACGCATTACTCAATTTTCCATATTCTAGACAAAACCCATTTCGTAGAATTTCTAGATCTGATGCCATCTGCACGAAAATCGAGGCACAAGTTGGAAGTTTGAGATTTTTGCTAATTTTTGCATAATCATCCCCCCTGAGCTAGAGGTCCACATGTGTGAGATGGGTGAATTTTTCCTCACGTGTCCGAATGTAAATGTCTCTCTTGACAAAGCCCATGTCCCTGATTTTCCTTTAGAAGATTTCCAAAATTTCGAATTATTTCTATTACCGGATTGTTGTTGATGCTGGTACCAGATGACGTGGAGCATTCTGGTACTGGATGGTTTCTGGAACATTCTAGTACTGGATGTGTTGAATTGCGAGTACCGGATGATATGGAGTGTGAGTAACAGATGGCATGGAGTGTGAGTACTGTATGACTATGTAGGTACCATATGACTATGCAGGTACCGATTGACTGTAGAACCTTCTGGTACCGGATGACTTGGAGTACCGGATGACCTGAAATGCAGGTACCAGAACATGAACAATACAAGTACCAGAACATGGACAATGCATATACCAGAACCTGAACAATACATAATATGCTGCTTGGATATAAAAACATAGGATTAAACCATCATCGACAAAACTATTGTATAATCATCCTTTTAATCACTAAAAATATGGAAAATTATGTATTAACCACATAGGATGAATAACAAGAGATAATGGAGGTTTATGGTGTAATTAGCGATATATTATTGATGAAATGTAGGGAGAATGTGTAATGATGAGTGTATTTGTATGGCGAAAAGTATGACAAAACTGGAGCTCAACACACCCCAAACCCAAGGATTTGCATGTCCTCATGTAGACAAGGTGAATAACTTATGATACTCTACTTATAGATTTATGTGACATTGTTTCTTTTGTGTAAGTGTTGGTTCTTGTGGAATGACACTTTGGAAACTGCTACAGATTGATTTCAAACAGAGAAACAAAATTATCGTAAAAATGGAGGACAAGCAGTGGATGAGGTATTCGAGTGATGGTGAATGGTGTGCATATGAATAATGGTTTATAAAATGTTGGTGATGGTGGTCGTATGAACTTGGACGCCTTTGTACTCTGTATCTTACATCAATTTTAAGACCAATATTTACTTTGTGGTTCTTTGCTTGGATAGGAAACAATGACTTCATCCTCTTTGAGATGACTTAAGAATTCTTTATGATGTACGAAGAGAAGACACTATAGATGTTGCTTTGTATTTGTATACCACATATTTCCTTTTCATTACTTGGTCTTATCATCAAAGTATATTGTTCAGTATGACAAGTGGAGTGAAGATGGAGGGTTTACTGAGTAGTTATGATAATGCATAGTGGAGTGTGGAGTGGGTAATAGTGGTTATGCATCATGTTTTCCAAGTTATTAGTAAATTAAAAAGATTTGTACCAGTTTTACCTCAAGTTACCCTTGCTTTGAATTCCAATGCATGTTGAAGTGCAAACTATATAGAACATGACAAAATGTCTGCAAAATCATCATGTAGACTGCTGAAATTTGAATATGAAGTGGAGCAAGGTGGAGAACTGATGGATATCTAGGAGAGAGTTGATGAATGTTGATCTTCTGATATTCCTTATGTCTCTCTCTCTCACCCCCAAACCCACTGGTTTGCATGTCCTCATGCAAACTCTCATCAACACACAAAATTTTTGCAAGCAGAAAGTGGACTATGTGGAACTGGTGCATGTGGTCTGAAGGATAGAAATGAAATATGCCAGAGCTGAGAGCTGCTGAAAATATCCTACAAAAAGTACCCTCAAAAAATATTTAAATTTTTGTACCGTTGGTACAGGAACCTACTGGTTTTTGTACCAGTAGTACCGTAACAGAAAAATCTAAAAGAACTGAACCAATACTATTATTATGAGATAAGAAATATACATTCATGCCATGCTTAAAGAAATAACCAAAAATTAAACTTTATTCATGCTTGTAAATTTGGAAATGAAATTTATTTTCAAATATTACAAGCATAAAGGAAATTCCTAAATTACTTATTACATACGGTTTCATCAATCATTAACAGTTGTGTGCTCAAGAAACCATGTAAATTATGATGGGGGATTTTTTCTCTTATCCTTAAACAAGAGAACTGTTACACATCCAAATCACTCAACTGGATAAGTGTCGCACATACCTCTCGCTTGTCGCAAGTGTCGCAACTCCTATACAACTTGTCGCAAATGTCACAAGTGGGTTATAAGGGTGTCGTAAATACTGTTGGATTATGTTACCCTAATGACGACATCACAAAGACACTTAAAACA
>JASDQU010099802.1:398925-418628 GCA_032191745.1 Picea mariana
TCGAACTACATGGGATTGAGTGGATAGGATCCGTAGAAGAAACACTTGGAGAATGAAGTTATAGAAGGGAATGTTCAGGCCATGGAATCCAACAAAGGCGAAGATCAAAAGATGGTTAAAAATGAAAGAAATCGAGTTTGCACAAAAGGACAACAGAAACCCTAAACTAACATCGTGCAAATATCTAGATAAATATATGTTTACCGACCTGCATGAGGTATTCTTCTATCATTTCACGCATTTGTTGCAAGAGTGGTTAGTAAGGTTAAAAGAAAGCCACCCTACAAATTGAATCAGACAGCTGGAGTGGAATCCTATGGAGATCGTGCAGTTACAACAAGTTGATAACAAATTTACGAGCGTGGTAGATTTATGGTTAGACAGTATTGTTTCAGGGTTTATCACCGAATTTGCAGTAAATACAGCTAAGTCTTACACTGTAGCAGAGCAAGATTTTCTAAAGGGAACCAGAGATAGGTACATCAGATCATTGTACACTTCAATCAAGATTTTATTGTATAACAACGGTGTGATGACCATGGAATCAGACAACTAAAATTCCCTGCGTGCATGGGGTAAGGGGGGAAGCACTGACAGGAGACTAAGAAATGGAGGAAGAGATGGACAAGGGAAAGAAGAATAAGTCGATGGACCCAATCATTATGGAAGAACATTAGATAAAGAAGATAATGGCAAAAGTTGGAAAAACACCCAATGGAGTACCCTACCAATATAAGATGAATAACAAGAAGAGAGCCATAGTTGATAGAGAGGGCTTGGAAAGCAACGAATAAGAGGTAGAGGATCTTCGGGCTATGGAGAAGATTGAGTAAATCATGTGCGAAACATATGAAAAGAAAACAGGAGGTCCAAGGGTAGGCAAAAAAGGCAGAAATCCAATCCAGATCATCATCAGTGCGGAACCTACAACCCCATGTGTGACTAACACACCAAAGAGAAGACCAGTGTTTAGACAACCCAATTTCAATGGAAGAAAGACAGTAGGAAATTCATCCAAGCAAGAAGCAGCAACTGGAGGACCCAGTTCAATAAGTAACAATCAAATATCTACACCGCGTGGAGGTAGTAGTTCAATATAATTTAAAATGGAAGGATGTGATCCCATGATTAGGTTACGAGAATTTTGGGGAGAGGCATCAAAGGACTCTAAAAAGCACTTATTCATCTGTGAGAAGATCTGGGAAGAAAAGCAGATCACATATGAGGATGCAAAACTCGCGCAGTTATATATCGTGCTAAGAGACCATGCACTAGATTGGTAGATGAGCCTAGATGTAAACAACCCACTAGGAGTAACAAGGACTATTATAGATGTGAAAAAACTATTGATAAATGAACCTCAAAAGCCCAGCTTAGAGGATCAGTTTATGAATGAAATTATTGAAATCAGGAAAAAACCAGGTGAGTCTATTTGGGAGATTGATCAAAGGTTTAGGCAGTTGAAAGGTAAGTTGAAATATGCAATGATTGACATGCAACATAGGCATCTATTTGTGAACTCATTGTTATCACATTTGAAATACCCATTAAGACGACAGAAGTTCCAAACTCAAGTGGAGGCTCTGCAAGTAGCCTTACAACTGGAAGAGAACCAATATCATCAGACATATCTAGCAATAGAGGAGTTGAAGGAGGATCTCAAGAACATAAAATTTCAACTTAACCAGAATAAGGGAAAAGAGAAAAGAGAATTTGTTTGGTGTACCACATGTAAGACAGAAGGACACCATAAGAAAGAATGTCCAACTTTTGCGTAGTATATGGAAACAGGGGTGCCAAATCTATTTCCAATAGGAGTACCATGGTGTGATATTTGTAAGACACATGGACATGATCCATATTATTGTCTAATGATGCAGAAGTATAAGACAGTACCCATAAGTTCATATTGCAATTGCTGCAAGTCAGTGGGTCATGATGACAAAGATTATAGGACAATGGAGCTGATGAAGGAAATAACTTCAGATACTTATAGGGTGCAGTCAGAAATGATGACAGGACAATATGCACCTCATTTCAACCAGGTACCAGCACCATACAATAATGTGCAGAAGCAATATAACAATGCACAGCCACAATACAACAATGTGTAGCCACAGTATAACCATGCGCAGTATAATCAGGTACCTTAGTACAATGCACCGCGAGGAGATCAAGGTGGATATAGAAGTGAAGTATGAGGAAGAGGAGGATTTGGATGAGGCAGAGGACCAATAGTGTGTCATAACTACCAACAACCATGACATTATGCAAGGGAATTTCCTCTTCCACCAGTGACATGTATGTACTATCACGCAGCAGATCATGACACGGAAGATTGTCTGACACTATTGGGGAAGATCCAAGAAAAAAGGAACCAGAACAACCAAAATGTCCAGTGTATTTCTGCAAAAACCAGGGAGGATGGGAGAAACATCAATGTAGTCACTCGAGGAGGAACCAAGACAGGAACTGACGTAATAAAATAGGATCCAGTGCAACACTAGTGGGTTAAGAAGAATATTGAACCACGGTAGCATTTTGATGCATGGAAAGAAAAGGAAACAATTAAGGAGTCCAGACAGAAGTTTCTCAAGAAAAATGTTGTGTCTACATCAGCCACACAGCAAACTCAGAACTCCCCAATGTACAATATTCCCTCCTCAATGGACCATACCAATAAAGGACAACCTTTAGAACAACTAAGTACCATAAAAAAAAAACTGCAGTCCTATGTTAAGTTATTGAATGAACCATCATCTATTAAGGTTTTACAAAATATTCTAGAAATATGTAACACGGAGGAGGAAGGGAAGTTGGAACAAAAAACAGTAAATCATATCCATACTAGAATAAGGACAAGAAGAGAATCCGGATTAAATGCTAATATTGGATATTTCAATATGGGAGATATCATATTGGATTTAGGCTCTGAAGTAAATTTTTTACCTAAGAAGACATGGAAGTGTATGGGAGAACCCACAATAGGTTATTCACCTATCCATATGAAACTCACAAATCAACACAAAGTATTACCAATTGGAAGTCTTAAAGGTGTGACAATAGATCTGGATGGAGTGCGCACTATGGTAGACTTTGAAGTAATAGAGATAGTAAATGTCACAACACCTTACCCAACATTGCTTGGACTGGATTGGGAATTTGATAACCAAGTTATAATTAACCTGAAGAGAAGGAAAATGACGTTTGAAATGGGTGAATATAAATTCATTGCACCATTGGATCCATCAGAAGGAGAAAGGTTTGTAAAACATGTAAGTTTTAAACCTGTGAAGTAAAGCAACGCATATAGATTCTTAAGAAAAACAGAAATTAATCAATGGCTCATACACATAATACACAGAGATTTACACTGAAAACCCTTAACCAGGAGAAAACCAACCTTGCTTGGTGTTTCACCTTGCAACTCTTTATTGTATTAATTTCACCATTCACCATACAATATATACAATGGTTTAGGTATTTTGTAGCTACCAAAACCCTAATCCCTTAATCCGGGATTAATTTAGAAAACCGTTAAAAATAGCAAAATCCGCTAAAATAGAAAAAACGACCCAAAAACAAATTTCAGGGCGTTGCCCCAAACGCTGCGTGAAACCAGGGGGGGCATACCTGCCCCCCCACCCTAGGAAGCGCTCGGCACACACAACACAAAGAAAGAAGGAAGTTGGGATCATCAGATGCAGTTGTTGAATCTGACGTGCCCACACACACACATGCAAAGAGTATATCACATACCCAACATTCTCCCACTTGTTGTTTTATTTGCATCCAGGGGTCTACAGAATTATATATTCAACAATCCAGGGCAGCAATGCCCATTGTTACTCTACACCAGGAGAATTTTTATGTGCTCACAGACTTTGTAAATGAATCTGCGGCATTCTTCAAAGTGTCAACCTTTTCCAGCAACACCTTCTTTTCTTCAACCATGTCTCTCACAAAGTGATACTGAACATCAATATGCTTTGTCTTCGAATGATAAATTGGGTTCTTTTCTAGGAATATTGCACTCTGACTATCACATTATAATCTCATTTCTTTTTTTACCAACCTAATACCTAAATACAATCTCTATAACCATACCACTTCCTTGCTTGCATGAGTGGCTGCCATGTATTCAACTTATGTAGTTGAGAGTGCCACTATAGCCTGTCTTTTGCTCATTCAACTGATTGCTCCACCAAATAGGTTAAACACATACCCACTTGTAGATCTTCTGCAATCCAGATCTCCAACCCAATCTGCATCAACAAAGCCATGTATGTCCACCACTCTGTCCAATCCTGGTCTTCCATGGTAGCACAATCCATAATTGGTAGTGCCATGCAAATACCTGAAGACCCTCTTTACTATTGTCCAAAGATCCTTTCCTAGTTTTGACATATACCTACTCAAAAATCCCACTGCATGTGAATTGTTCGGTCTAGTACAGACCATTGCATACATCAAACTGCCAACTGCACTGGCATATGGAACATGGGACATGTCCTCTTATTCTTCCTGTGTCTTGGGACACTGATCTACAAATAACTTTACACCTATTGGAATAAGAACCTTGATCGGTGTACTTTCATGCATATTAAACCTTTGCAATATTGTCTCAACATATTTTCTCTGATTCAACCATAGTTTCCTATTTGCACGATCTCTTTTAATCTCCATTCCCAGAATGAAATTAGCAGCACGAAGATCCTTCATGTCAAATTTGAAGGATAGTTGTGTTTTCACCTCCTTGATAACATCCATGTTATTTCCTACCAGCAACATGTCATCAACATACAACACTACATAAATGAAGTGATTACCAACCTGCTTGGAATATACACAGTTATCAGCCCTGCTTCTCAAAAATCCCAATCCAAGGATGTATGTGTCAAACTTTTGGTACCACATCCTAGGTGATTGCTTTAGACCATATAGTGACTTATTTAGCTTACATATCGACTCTTTCTTTCCCTTCACTACAAATCCTTATGGTTGCTTCATGTAGATTTCTTCTTCCAGATCCCCATGTAGGAATGTTGTCTTCACATCCATATGTTCCACTTCAATATCAAAAGCAGCAGAAATAGATAAAAGAAATCTAATAGAATTTAACTTGGCAACATAAGAAAAAATCTCACCAAAGTCAATTCCCTCTACCTGGAAATAACCTTTTTCTACTAACCGAGCTTTGTATTTCTCCACTTTTCCTTCTGCATTAAAATTCTTCTTAAAAAACCATTTTCTACCAACAAATTTTCTTCCAACTGGCAACTCAACTATATCCCATGCCTCATTCTTATCCAAGGAATCCATTTCTTCAACCATGGCCTTCTTCCAAAGTTTACTATCCTCTAAATTCACTGCTTCCCTAACAGTAATGGGATCATCATCAGTAATAGATAAAGAAAAAATAGAATGAAAATTAGGTGGACTATACCTTTCTGGTTGTTTTCTTTCCCTCACTGATCTCCTCAATACTAGGGTATGAGGTTCTTCTTCTTCTGCTTCATCTTCTTCAGATGATTCAGATTTTGCATCATCCAACTCAAGCTCTATTTTCTCAGGTTCTTCTGGACTTGGTAGGAATTCTTGTTTGGAAACATATTTTACCTCTCTAAAAACAACATCTCGACTGTAAACAGTCTTCTTAGTTTATGGGCTCCAAAGATTATAAACTTTCACACCATCTTTATAACCAATAAAGATACTTTTCAGATTTGTTATCCGGCTTACTCCTATTTTTCTTTGGGACATGTACATACGCATCACAACCAAACACTCTAAAATGTTCAAGAGAGGGTTTCTTTCTATTCCATACCTCATGTGGAGTTTTATCATCCAGCACTGATGAGGGTGATCGATTGACCAGGTAACATGTTGTACCCACTTCCTCTGCCCAAAATCCATCTCCTAACTAGGCATCATTGAGCATGCTCCTTGCTTTTTCCATTAGTGTCATGTTCATCCTTTCTACAATTCCATTCTGCTAGGGTGTGTATGGAGTAGTCTTCTGCCTTGCTATACCACACTTATTACAGAATTCTTCGAATTCATTTCCACAGAATTCTCCACCATTATTTGTCCTCAATACCTTTATTTTCTTCTCTATATGATTTTCTACCAGAGCCTTAAACTCTTTAAATTTATCCAATACCTCAGATTTCTTTCTAAGAAAATAAATCCATGTGTTTCTTGAGAAATCATCTATGAATGAAACATAATACACAGATTTACCTAGTGATGGAACAAGCACAGGTCCAAACACATCATTATGTATCAACTCTAAGATCCCCTTTACTCTTGTAAAACCAGATGGAAATCTTACTCGATTTTGTTTTCCATATATGAAATGTTCACAGAATTCAAAATCCAGAGTGCAATTAGACATACCTTCAACCATACCTTTACCGTGTAGTGTTTGAAGACCATTTTCTCCAATATGCCCCAGTCTTTGATGCCACAGCATGGTCTTATTTCCAGGGACATTATTGGTCTTGTCTTCTTTATTTGTCTGCTCAGGGACAACAGAATTGTTACACCCATTAGTATAAGTGCTTCCCAAAATCTTGTACAGAGTTCCACACCTAACTCCCCTCATCAACACCATTGCTCCTCGTACCATCTTGCAAGTACCATTTCCCAATATAGTATCCACTCCTGCATCATCCAACTTGCTTACAGATATTAGGATCCTGGCTAGTTTTGGAATGTGCAGAACCCCAAGGAGAGTTCTAATCCTTCCATCTTTTAGCAGTAATTTAACCCTTCCACGTCCCATGATTTTCGTTGTCGAGTCATCTCCTAGGAATACATCACCACCATCGTATTTTTTATATTTAGATAACCACTCCCTGTGAGTATTCATATGGTATGACTCACCTAAGTCTACCAACCATACATCACGGTCTGCATGTGTACCTGTAGGTGCCAAGTAAACATCACCTCCTTCTTCAGTGGAGGTTTTCTCCTTTGTGGAAGAGGTACTATCAGATTCCTTCGGTTTATCAACCTTCTTAGAGTTGCAATCTTTCTTATAATTCCCTATTTTACCACACTTCCAGTATTTCCTAAAAGATTTTCCTAGAGACTTAGATCTACCTGTAGATTTAGATCTCCCCCCCCCCCTCCCCCGAAGACTTATCAGGATTCTTGTCTTGGGTATGAGCTCTTACAAATAAAGCATATGTGCTATGAACATCCATGCTTTTCTACCTCATCTCTTCAGATAACAAGGATGCAACTACATCCTCATACTTCAATATAGATTGAGTGGTACTACTAATTGCTGCAACCAGATTATCCCAAGAGTATGGCAAAGAACATAACAAAGTAATACACTTATCTTCTTCTGCAATCATAATATTAACAGAGACAAGTTAACTTACTAGAGTATTAAAGGCATTTATATGTTCTGTCACAGAATCTCCATCGTCCATCCTAAGATGATACAACTTCTTTCGAAGAAACAACTTGTTTACTAGGGACTTTGATTGATACAAATTCCCTAACTTATCCCATAGTTCCTTGGATGTAGATTCTCCCGAGACATTCAACAACACTGAATCTACCAGGTAGAGTCGAATAGTACTCCTTTCTCTTCTGTCCAACTTGTCCTAATCTTGCTTCGACATACCAATAGGTGGTGTACTAGTAGATTATTTACCAGTTGACTGTGTGCTAGTAGGTTGCATACCAGTAGGTTGTGTACCAGGATCCACAGCGATCCATTGTTCTTTATCTACAAGAAGGTCCTCCATCTTGAGCTTCCATAGCTCAAACTTTTTTCCGTTGAACTTCTCTATATCGATTCTAGAAGAGCTCGTCGTTCCTCTTTCTACACTCAAATCTCCACTGCAAAAGCTCCCACTAAACCTAGGTTTATCAAAGACCCAAGATAAACTTGATCTATCAAGACCGAGCCAAACCCTCAACAACAAAGGCATCCCTCTAAAGCCAAAAGTGAGCTCTGATACCACATGTAATTTTTAAACCTATGAAGTAAAGCAATGCATATAGATTCTTAAGCAAAACAAAAATTAATCAATGGCTCATACACATAGTACACATAGATTTACACCGGAAACCCTTAACTGGGAGAAAACCAGCCTTGATTGGTGTTGCACCTTGAAAATATTTATTGTATTAATTTCATCATTCACCATACAATATATACAATGTTTTAGGTATTTTGTAGCTACCAAAACCCTAATCCCTTAATCCAGGATTAATTTAGAAAACTGCTAAAAATAGCAAAATCCGCTAAAATAGAAAAAACGGCCCATAAAAAAAATTCGAGACATTGCCCCGAACACTGCGTGTAACCAGGGGGGCATTCATGGCCCCTCCTAGGAAGCGCCTGGCACACACGACACAAAGAACGAACGAAGTTGCGATCATCGGATGCAGTTGTCAAATCTGACGCGCCCACACACACACATGCAAAGAATATAACACATACCCAACAAAACCCACTTGTTTGGATCTGGAGGAAATAAACCAGCTGCACAGAACCACTATGTGAGAAGAGAATTATGTTAACCCAAATGTAAATGGGGTACTCAATTGGATAAGCATTACATCATGTGCTTATGACTCAGACATAGGTTTGGAGAATTGGCAACATAGGTTACATGAAGTTTCCATAAGGAGGTGCACAAGAATCGACTGCGTAGTAAGATGGGTTGGTACATAGATAAGAGAACCTCCTATTTTTCATGGGTTAAATGAATTAGAGGAATTTCTGACAAAATATGAAGAGGAAGTACTAGAAAATTAGAGGCTCTTATCCCTATATATAGAACTCAAGGAAACATCTACAAGATGGTGGGGTGCGCACAAAGAAACCATTCAGGACTCGTACCAATGTAAATGACTACTTCGCATTAGATTTGGTGCAGAGCAGGGGAGAAATAAAATGTAGAGGTATGATGGATAGGGAACACCAGTTGAACACTTAGAGAAGTGCAAGGCACAGTGGAGGATGACACCACTAGAGGAATGGCCTCATCACTTTATCCATACATTGGAAGGAATTCTAGGGAACTGGTATAAAGAACAAGAGATGAATAAAGGCACTACAGAGTGTACATGCTTATAGATAATTTCGTAGTAACCTTCTCATTTGAACATGAGAACCCCAACATGGATTCAACACTGAAGCTGATACAGGGAATGATATTTACTGATGAACTAGAAGTTGAAATCACGATAGAATATCAATAAAAAAATAGACAGATAGTCAAAGAGTTACTCTCATGCTCTCATATGGAAGAGGAAGCACCAGATGAAGATGATATGTGCAACATTCAGATTACAGAGATTGAAGGAGAAAGAGAGGTGGAAGTTCCATCTATGGAGTCAAAAGTATTTGTTGCACAAATCAAAGTGAATAAAGTCAACATTGGGACGAATGACAATCCTCAAATGGAAATTATTGGAGACTATTGGGATGAGCAAACAGTAGAAAGAATAACAGAGTTATTGCGCAAATACAGTGATCTATTTCCAAACTTGAGGCAAGAACCGTCAGAAAAAGACCCTACAGACTGAATCCAGTGTATAAGAAGAAATTGATAGAATGTTGGAAGCTGGTATCATAGAACGAGTAGAGGAATATGAATGGATCAGTCCTATGGTAGTCCAAGAAAATAAACATGGGGGATAAGAATTTTTGCAAATCTAAGGAAACTTGATGATGCTTGCTTACATGACCCCTTCCCTACCCCTTTTACAGATGACATATTAGAGAATATGGGAGGCCAAGAAGTATATTCATTTACAGATGGATTCTTAGGTTACCATCATATCAAAATAACTCCAAAAGACAAGTATAAGACTATTTTTTCTACATAATAGGGATCCTACCAATATATAGTCATGCCATTTGGGTTGAAGGTTGCACCAACCATATTTTGAAGAGTAGTCACAGCTTCTTTTAAAGAATCCATACATCAGTTTTTAGAAGTATATCTGGATGACTGGACTGTATACAGTATGTTAAAAGATCATGTAGAAGTGTTAAGACTCATGTTGCAAAGATGCAGGCAATGTCAGATCTCACTGAACATCAAGAAATGCATTTTTGGGACACCTTTTGGAATATTGTTGGGACATATAGTGTGTAAAAAAGTTTTACTAGTGGATCCTGCTAAGATTGTAGTCATTGTAAATTTACCACCACCAAATTTAGTGCGTCAGTTAAGAGAAATATTGGGACATATAGGCTATTACAGGAATTTTATAAAGGGGTATGTGCATATTACTACACCAATGGAAAAAATGTTAAAAAAGGACACCATATTTTAGTGGAATGAGGATTGTTAACAAGGATTGGACACCTAAAAATAAAAGATGGTCACAACACCTATCCTAGTATTCCCAAACGGGGAAAAGATATTCCATGTGCATGAAGATGCCTCAGCCATAACACTTGGATCAATTTTGGTGTAGCCAGGAGCAGGGGACTTAAACCATCCTATAGCCTTTGCAAGCATAAAGTTGTCAGAATCATAGCAAAATTAAAACACCACAAAAAGAGAAGGCCTAGCCATGGTATATGCACTTCATAAATTCAGGCACTGTTTACTGGGTAAACACTTTAAAATGTTCGCATACCATTCTACCCTCAAATATCTAGTCAACAAGCCAGTGTTGGGGGGGAGGATATGTAGATGGTTATTATTATTCCAAGAATTTGATTTCGAAGTGATAGTCAAATCAGGGAAGTTGAATTCAAGACTTGATCACCTATCAAGGGTAACTAATGGAGAAGAACCTAACAACTTGGAAGAAAACTTCTCTCATGCGCAGCTATTTTCAGTACAGGTATCTGATGAATATTTCACTGACATTATCAAATTCTTAAGTACAGGGATTGCGCCACATCACTTTAGCACTGCGCAAAAGAAAAATATGGTAGTTAGAGCTGCAACTATCAACTTATTTCAGGACATTTATATAAAATGGGTAGAGATAGTTTTCTGAGAAGGTGTGTACTAGAACATGAAAGACCTAGAATTTTGGTAGAAGCTCGTGAAGGTATAGTTGGAAGACACTATGCAGGAAAATTTGTCACGCGGAAGGTATTGCTCACAGGATTATGGTGACCAATGGTCCATAAAGATACCAAGTAATATTTCCAAAAATGTGATGTTTACCATAGGGTTGGAAAACCTAACAGAAGGGATGAGATGCCTCTAAGACCACAAGTGACTCTGCAGGTATTTGAAAAATGGGCTATAGGCTTTGTGGGGCCTATTTATCCACCAGCAAAAATGTTAGGAGCTAGATATATCATTACTGCGACTGAATACTTAACAATATGGGCAAAAGCAACACCAATCAAAGACTATAGCATAGAGACAGCAACACACTTCTTGTTTGAGCAAGTGATCACCAAATTTATATGTCCAAGGATTTTGATGAGTGACCAAGGCACTCATTTTATCAATGATACCATCAGGGCTATGACTGAGGATTTTGAATTCTATCACCAAAAAAGTACACCATATCATCCTCGGGAAAATGGAACAATAGAAGCTTTCAATAAAATCTTGGAAAATGCTCTGACTAAAATATGCAATGTCAACAGGGATGATTTGGACTTGAAGATACAAACAGTACTATGGGAATATAGGACCACATGTAAGAAGTTGACAGGACATGCATCGTTTAGATTAGTGTATGGGTAGGAAGCAATAGTGCCATTAGAATTTCTGCTACCAAGTCTGCACGTAGCAGCAATTACCAACATGACAGAAAAGGGTGCAGTATAGGAAAGGTTAAGTCAACTAATGGAAATGGAAGAGGAAAAGATTCTAGCAGGATTTCACCAATAAGTATAGAAAGAAAGAGACAAAGACTGGCATGACAGACATATTAAAAAGAAGAGTTTTAAGGAGGGAGACCTAGTCTTGCTCTATGACAAAAAAATTTGCCAACACCCTGGGAAGTTTAGAATGCATTGGCTAGAGACATATAAAGTAAATACTGTCACATATGGGGTATCTATATATATACAAGACTTGGGAGGAACAAAACTGAAAGGAATTATCAACGGTAGTCGGTTGAAATTGTACAGGGAAAGTCGGCCAACTAACCCTTAAAAGTTACAACGCAATGAGAAAGGCATGTGTATAATTTACTATAGTAGAGGTTAGGAAAGAAAACTCATAAAGAGGAATACAAAAGTAGAAAATAAAGAAAATACAAAATACTGGGAAATCTTGTGCACAAAGATAGTGGAATCAGTGAGACAAAAAGAAAAAGTGACCACGCGCAGCATATGGTTGACAGAAAGCAAAACACTGTGTTGAGGAAAAGATATGAATTGATCTTACTCAAGAATTTTCAGACTTTACTTGGCTAAATTAAAGTAGACGAGAATAGCACCCTACGTTTATATCCAACAAAAATATGTATCCTAACCCACAAGTATTAATTACAAGTGCTTAGGCTAGTTTTTTTATCAACAAAAGCTTGCTAGAAATTCACTTTTTATGTACTTCTTTTAAAATATTAGTTGTTGAAAACAAATATAAGAACAGAAGTAAAGACACCAAGATCGTAATAAATATAGATGAGACATAAAGCAATCCTTTATTTCATTCCAATTCATCAAAGAGTCATTGTTTTTACAAAACTTCACAAGAAATATTGGACCAAAGTCAAACTTAGAAATCCTCGATGGAACATACAAAAGGACCTCTGACAGAAAACCAAAACTGAACTCTAAAAGCTGGATCAGCTTGCCACAGATTGTTGTCCACTCGACTCTGCACAATAGCCTTTATCAGTCATGAAAATTAATTCACAAACAGACAAGCCTACACAGACTATCAAAGATAGATCAACACCTTTGAAGAACAAGTGTCTGAATGATTTGATTCAACCCTGAATATTGTTGTCTACAATAAGACCCTGCTATCACAAAAGAGAATTAGACTATGATGAATATATGAATGAATGAAAGATGAACTATCTCAACATAAACTCAAAGAGCAAACCTTAGAATGGTTAGTGCTTCTATCCTCCTCGTGTTCCTCCCCTTAGTTCAACTTTTAACAATTTAGAATTGGTTAGAATAGTTTAACTAACTTATCAGTTAAGCTAACATAAGGCCTTCACTAAATTTAGTTAAGGAGGGGGGGGGAGTAATAATCATAATAGGGTCACAATTAAATAATAACTAATATGTGGGACCCCCTTGTGACTCGCCTAGTGATAACAATCATCACATCATAACATACTCCATTTGTTAAACAAACACACCCCTTGTGTCTCCCTTAAAAACATATTTTCCTTTGACAATTTTACCTCATAAAACTTGAAAAAAATTCAGACTAATACTCATATATCCAAAATAAGACCTGTTGTCCAAAATAAAACATGCTATTCCAAAATCCATGGAGTCCACTGTCATAAAACAATAGATAACATAAAAATTAAAACCCATATTTTCCAGTCTGTGAAGCAACCCTTCCTTGGTTGTTGTTGTCACCTCCTGATTTCCCTAAAAATGCCTTGAGTTGGGCAAAGCATTTAGGCTTTATCTCACTAATCACATGGGAACAATCACCCCTCAGATGCATCCATGAAGACACGAATTTGTCAGAGTCATCGGAGGGTGAGGAAGGGGCAGCGGTGGCTTTTCCTTTATCTAATGCATGGTGGGATTCAGTCTTCAATATCTTACTAGCATGGGAAGATTGCACTGGTGAATGGTTAGCGAATGCTTGGAAAATGGGGTTTTGTTGGGGATAAATATATGCACTATTAATTCCCACATTTAATTATCAACCGGGGATCGTAAGCTTTGAGGTGCAATCAGGATTGAACTGAATATGAATTGCAAATGAAACATTTGGATTGAAACAACACACTTAGAATCTAATCTATAAAAGCAAAATGAAAGAAGCAGGATGTTACCAGAATGAGGGGCCTTTCTCACATTGGTTAACCCTTCTTGAAGCCAATCAGATCAAGCTATAATAATGCACAGTAGATCAGCAACAGTCAATTCTTCATTGAGATCAAAAACTTTGCTTTTACATGGCTAACAACTCCTTAAGGCTTTCTCACAAGACTAAATATTTCATTTACAAAATCTTCCATGAAACTAATGGCTCTTTCTCACATCCCTATGAGGCTTATTTATACATGAAAAATCATTGAGGAGTGGATGGGACCGAATCCCAATGCTCGGATTTCAAATTTACAATTTTAGATAAAATCCTCAAAAATCTGGGTTTTATTACAATTTGGGCAGATGTGAGTTATGGATCCACTCATAATTTCCCAACCAATTCGAAGTTTAGAAAACCGTTTCTGGGTTTTGTATCTAGATGATATTGATAAAAACCCATTTTTCATTTTTGCAAGATATTCTCCCATGTTCACGAAAAGCGAGGTGAAATATTCCCTTCAAAACTGATTTTCTGCTAAAAAACTGGGTTTGCTAACTTTAGAAATCTTTGATTTTATTGGAAACCTTGCATCCAAATCAAAACCTGTTTCTATGGGAGGTAGATAAAACCATTATCCAAAAATCCTTTTGGCCATTTTTCACTTGGATGTGTGCACACATGTCAAAAATTGATTTCACGCTCAAGCAGGTTCCAAATTGACGCAGAATTGCCCCCCTTTTACTCGATCCTTCACAATTTGATCGATATGGCTTTCACATAGTTGAAAATGGCATAGAAATAGAATTCCAACCTTTCTTTGACTCGAACCAATTAGTAATTCAGGTGATATGGTCGATGCATGGCCAAAATAACAAAAAGAATAACTACCAGAAGTTCTTGTAATCACTAATTTGATTGGTTCATGTAGTGTCTTATCCACATGGCACGCATGTGCATGAGGATAAATTGACGTTCCACCTTAATCAAAATGATAATTTAATCAAACCAGAGTTTGACCAATATGCCACGAACTCATGTAGTGATTTGGGCACCACCTTATGTTGATGTCGTACTCTATGTGTTTGATTAGCAAATGGAAAGCAGATATATGTAGAGGCTAGAGTTGGTACAAGATGATTGTAGAATGTGTTGGTACTGAATGACTATGATGGTACCGGAACAAGAACATTATAGGTACCGAAACAAGGATAGTGCAGGTGTCGAAACATGAACAGTATAGGAACATGTTGCTTGGACATTGAAACATAGGATTAAACCATCATCGACAAAACTATGGTATAATCATCCTTCTAATCACTGAAAATATGGAAAATTATGTATTAACCACATAGGATGAATAACAAGAGATAATGGAGGTTTATGGTGTAATTAGCGATATATTATTGATGAAATGTAGGGAGAAGGTGTAATGATGAGTGTATTTGTATGGCGAAAAGTATGACAAAACTGGAGCTCAACACACCCCCAAACCCAAGGATTTGCATGTCCTTATGCAAACAAGGTGAAGAACTTATGATACTCTGCTTATAGATTTATGTGACATTGTTTCTTTTGTGTAAGTGTTGGTTCTTGTGAAATGACACTTTGGAAACTGCCACAGATTGATTTCAAATAGAGAAACAAAATTATCATAAAAATGGAGGACAAGTAGTGGATGAGGTATCAGAGTGATGGTGAATGGTGTCCATATGGAGAATGGTTTAGAAAATTATGGTGATGGTGGTCGTATGAACTTGGACACCTTTATACTATGTATCTTACATCAATTTTAAGACCAATATTTACTTTGTGGTTTTTTGTTTGGATCGGCAACAATGAATTCATCCTCTTTGAGATGACTTAAGAATGATTTATGATGTATGAAGAGAAGACACTATAGATGTTTCTTTGTATTTGTATACCACATATTTCATTTTCATTACTTGGTCTTATCATCAGAGTATATTGTTCATTACGACAAGTGGATTGAAGATGGAGGGTTTACTGAGTAGTTGTGATAATGCATAGTGGACTGTGGAGTGGGTAATAGTGGTTATGCATCATGTTTTCCAAGTTCTTAGGAAATTAAAAAGATTTGTACCAGTTTTACCTCAAGTTACCCTTGCTTTGAATTATAATGCATGTTGAAGTGTAAACTATGCAGAACGGGATAAAATGTCTGCAAAATCATGATGTAGACTGCTGAAATCTGAAGATGAAGTGGAGCAAGACTGAGAACTGATGGATATCTATGAGAGAGTTGATGAATGTTGATCTTTTGAGATTCCTTATGTCTCTCTCTCTCTCACCCCCAAACCCGTTTGTTTGCATGTCCTCATGCAAACTCTCATTAGCACACAAAATTTCTACAAGTTGAAAGTGCACTATGTGGAACCGGTGCATGTTGACTGAAGGAGAGAAATGAAGTATGCCAGAGCTGAGATCTATTGAAAATATCCTGCAAAAAGTAACCTCGAAAAAGATTTAAATTTATGTACTATTGGTATAAGAGCCTACTGGTTTTTGTACCAGCAGTACCGGAACAGAAAAATCCAAAAGAACTTAAACCAATACTATTATTATGAGAGAAGAAATATACATTTATGCCATGCTTAAAGAAACAACCAAAAATTAAACTTTATTCATGCTTGTAAATTCAGAAATGAAATTTATTTTAAAATATTACAAGCATAAAGGAAATTTCTAAATTACTTATTACATACGATTTCATCAATCATTAACAGTTGTATGCTTAAGAAACCATGTGAATTATGATGGGGGATTTTTCCTCTCATCCTTGAACAGGAAAACATGAGGAGATAAGTGGTCTTTGATAAATGAGAAATCGATAGGAAACCAGTCATCCATGTTTAATTTTTCAGAGAATTTATGTCATTCAAGTGATATTGATAAAGTTTGCATATTAGACTCCTACACTTATGGGTCCCACCTCTAGGACAATGACATCCTGGGTATGACTGAAGGGGTCTTAAGAACATATTACGGACATTCTCAAATGGAAATTAGATGAGGTTCGTTAGCATTTTGTTCAACCATGCATGCTTCTTCTTAACGATTTACACAAGTATATTGTTCATACAGACAAATATAGATTAGGCATAATAAAAGACATCAAAATCAGAACCCATTGCCAGCAAGCCTGTTCACTACTCTGATGGGGTAATTTTGACATCTAATAAATATCCTTCCCAGTAAGAATGCCCCATTGCCCATGAGCATGTTCAGTACCTTGATGGGTTTGCCTAGTTATACCACAGGTTGGTACCCGCTACCAACAAACCTGTTCAGTATCCCGACGGGTTAGCCTCTTACACCCATTTTCAATCGAAGGCTCTTGTCCCAATATTTACCCTTAAGATAAAATTTATAGATTGCTTTCGCATGGGTGAATGGGGGAGAATCTTTGAAAACCTTTTTATAGGATGGGATGGTATTGAGTTGGAAGATATTTTATAGATTACCCATAAAAGATTGTTCGTATCAAAAATATACTTATGTATCGAGATTAGTCGAAAGACATATCAAGGTCAAAATTACTTAATGTGTGGTGGATGAGGCCATGAGAGAATGGCCTAAAGGTGCCTCTAGTCCCCAAGTTCATATTCTCCATATAAGATTGTGTTCCCTCACAAGTAGAAGTTTCATTCACTCTCCTGCTACTATTTGATAAGAATGTTTGAATAACAAGTTCTGATATGAAACTAGGATGTACAAGTTACCTATGGGCATCATTATGCAGATCTTAAAGATTTTGTAAATCCCCATAACATTTTAAAAATTAGGCTTATGAGCAACTATTATTAATAGTCATAAATCTATATGTAATAAGAAGAAGAAATATCTTAAGTTGTTTTGGTTTTTGACGTTAGATCACCAATATTATCTTCATCTCATTTCATTTATTTGAAAAGAAACACAAAAGATGTTGCATTTATTTAGAACTAGGTTAACTAACATGCAGCCTTTACTCTATCCTACCTAAGAACAAGAAATTATATTTCACGTGTAAGAATATTTCCAATGTAACCATGTGTGTAACAGGTGTAGAAACACATTCATACTTGGGTTTGAAAGATAAGCTTTAATGTATACCAGAATATGAAGAACCAGCTTCTTTGATGATGATGTGGAGAGTTGTTGAAGAAGAGAGTGGTGCTTCAATCTTGTTGTTGTCTGGAACCAATGTTCAATGTAATCTTCATGTTCTTGGTTCACTTCCTCATTTAGACCACTCTGCATGTCTCCCTCTATCATGCCACGCAAATCATCTTCTTTCGGATGGTTTGTCTCATGGATGCATACTAGATCTGGCGATATGCATTTCAAGAACTCCTCGATCTCAGGTTCTAATGGTGGCTCTCCATCGAATGTGGTCCATGATTCTTTAGTGTCTCCTATAGGTTGGAAAGAGTGATTACAAAAGGCTTTTAGATCTTCTTGTGGATGTAGCTCATGGAACTCTTCTTCTTCTATCACTTTCGGAGAGGCAGATAGGTTCTTGACTATTGTCAAGATGTGCTCTTCCTGAGAGGCAGAGATCCCAACTGCTGCTAGGATTTGAGAGAATTATGTTAAACTCTTGATCATCTTTAGGTTCTTGTTGCCAGTTGATGGGTCATGTTTCACACATGGATTAGTGTAGAGGGGGGTTCTTACAGTGCCCAAAAACTTTTTAAAAACCCTAAAGAAATAAAAAGAAGCAAACTAAAAGAAAATGTAAGAAAACCAATTATATACTCAAAGTGCCACCGTGCTTCTAGGACCATGTTGTCACCAAGTTATTTGTTCACACAAGTTAGCTTCTCTTCTCATACATAAAAAAAAATGGCTAATGTTAATAAAACACAAATTCTAACCACTGAAAGGAAGAGGACAACCTAACTTTGGAGTAACCCCACTAAAGTGGATGCATGGGCTCTTCCCTCACGTCTTACCGTCTTCTCTCCGCCCTTAGGTCGTCCTTAAAATCACACCACACTTGCATGAAAATAAACACTCTTGCATGAAAAGAAACACACTTTCATGAAAGGGACACTCAAGTCTTTGGAGAAATAAAAGAAACCTACCTATGCTCTAATCCCTTTAGCACCTCCCCAGCAACGGTGCCAAAATGTTGGGGCTAAATATATGCACTATTAATTCCCACATTTAATTATCAACTGGGGCTCGTAAACTTCGAGGTGCAGGCATAGGAAACGCAAGATCAAAGCCTAGTCTAGCCTAATCTAAAGCAGGAAAAACAATCCTCAAACCCACACTACAGCAAATTAACACTAAGGATTCATAACTGGGATGTAGGAATACTTAATGCTATAAAGGCTTAGATCACAGTCTTTCAGGCACTCGGGGTGATGTTCGTGTGATTAATCGTGAGTAGCTTACTTAAGTTTTTTTTCCTTCAATGATTATTTCCTATAGTGGATCCACACTTACATACAATAAAAGAAACAAGCAAACGGAAATAAGATTCACGATAGAAACTAACACCTTAGGAAGAATTCCAATGCGAGAAGGCCATATCTCATGAGTTAGACCTTTAATCTGTCTATTGGTGATTGAAACTATGTGAAAGTAAAGTGCATGGAATCCAAAGGTACTGTTGGTCACTATAATTGCTTAATTAATTTCAAACAACCAAGTGAAACATAAATTATCAACCCAGGGAAGTCTTTTGTTTCAAAGATAGCCACGCACTGTATATGCTCAATTCCAAAAGCATTTAGTGTTGTAGTAAAGAAATCATTCTATCTATACTTGCTGAAGTGAACT
>JASDQU010099802.1:418678-445527 GCA_032191745.1 Picea mariana
TCACTCTCCCGCGACTATTTGATAAGAATGCTTGAATAACAAGTTCTAATATGAAACTAGGATGTACAAGTTACCTATGGGCATCATTATGTAGACCTTAAAAAATTTGTAAATCCCCATAATATTTTAAAGATTATGCTTATGAGCAACTGTTATTATTAATAGTCAGAAATCTGTATGTAATAATAAGAAGAAATATCTTAAGTTGTTTTGGTTTTTGATGTTAGATCACCAATATTATCTTCATCTCATTTCATTTATTTGAAAAGAAACAAGATAGATGTTTCATTTATTTAGAACTAGGTTAACTAACATGCAAATTTTACTCTATCCTACCTAAGAACAAGAAATTATATTTCACGTGTAAGAATATTTCCAATGTAACCATGTGCATAAAAGGTGTAGAAACACATTCATGGGTTTGAAAGATAAGCTTTAATGTATAAAAGAATACGAAGAACCAACTGCTTTGATGATGATGTGGAGAGTTGTTAAAGAAGAGAGTGGTGCTTCAATATTGTTGTCGTCTGGAACCAATGTTCAATGTAATCTTGATGTTCTTGGTTCACTTCCTCATTTGGACCACTCTGCATGTCTTCCTCTATCATGCCACACAGATCATCTTCTTTCACATGGTTTGTCTCTTGAATGCATACTGGATTTGGCGATATGCATGTCAAGAACTCCTCGATCTCAGGTTCTAGCAGTTTATCTCCATTGAATGTGGTCCATGATTCTTTAGTCTCTCCTATAGGTTGGAAAGAGTGATTACAAAAGGATTTTAGATATTCTTGTGGATGTAGCTCATGGAACTCTTCTTCTTCTATCACTTCCGGAGAGGCAGATAGGTTCTTGACTATTGTCAAGATTTTCTCTTCTTGAGAGGTAGAGATCCCAACTGTTGCTAGGATTTGAGAGAGTGTTGTTAAACTCTTGATCATATTTGAGTTCTTGTTGCTGGTTGATGTGTCCTGTTTCACACATGGATTAATGTAGAGGGGGGTTCTTATAGTGCCCAAAAACTTTTTAAAAACCTTAAAGAAATAAAAAGAAGAAAACTAAAAGAAAATGTAAGCAAACCAAATATATACTCGAAGCGCCACCGTGCTACTAGGACCTTGCTGTCACCAAGTTATCTGTTCACACAAGTTAGCTTCTCTTCTCATATATATAAAAAATGGCTAATGATAATAAAACACAAATTCTAACTACTGAAAGGAAGATGAAAATGTAACTTTGGAGTAACCCCACTAAAGTGGATGCATGGGCTCTTCCCTCACGTCTTACCGTCTTCTCTCCTCCCTTAGGTCGTCCTTAAAATCACACCACACTTGCATGAAAATAAACACGTTTTTCATGAAAAGAAACACACTTTCTTGAAAGGAACATTCAAGGCTTTGGAGAAATAAAAACAACCTACCTATGCTCTAATCCCTTTAGCACCTCCCTGACAACGACGCCTAAATGTTGGGCTAAATATATGCACTATTAATTCCAACATTTAATCATCAACTAGGGATCGTAAGCTTCGAGGTGTGGGCATATGAAACACAGGATCAAAGCCTAGTCTAGCCTAATCTAAAGCCGACAAAACAATCTTCAAACCCACACTGCAACAAATTAACACTAAGGATTCATCACTGGGATGTAGGAATAACTTAGTGCTATAAATGCTTAGATCACAGTATTTCATGCACTTAGGGTGATGTTCGTGTGATTAATCATGAGTATCTTACTTAAGTTTTTTGTCCTTCAATGATTATTTCCTATAGCGGATCCAGACTTAAATGCAATAAAATAAACAAGCAAATGGAAATGAAATTCACGATAGAAACTAACACCTTAGGAAGAATTCCAATGCGGGAAGGCCATATCTCATGAGTTAGACCTTTAATCTGTCTATTGGTGATTGAAACTATGTGAAAGTAAAGTGCAAGGAATCCAAAGGTATGGGAAATAGAAATTAAGTGCAGGAAACTCAAAATCATCAAACTCAATCAACACCTAAGATTCACTTAATCAACCAAATTTATGAAATTTATAAAAGAAATTATAATGAAAACTGATACCCAAAATCTATAATGAAACCAAATATGTTGTAAACAGAGTACCCTCAACTTGACTTTCAAACCAAACCAAAATGGATTACTAAGCTTTATCAACTCAACTTGAAATCTGAAGGCTAGTAATTAAACTTGTAAGACAACCCACTCATACAAACTGAGTACTCAATCAAATAATATGTAAAACAAAGTACTAACTCTTCAACCACACCCTTGAAATAATGACTTATCATAATACCCAATCACTCTAAAAACTTAGTCAAACAAACAATCATCTCTCCATCAAGTTTCCTTCTCAGAATTTTGATTTGTTCCAGTGTATATAAATGATAATCAATTCATTTATTGGCAATAAATACTTCTCTGTTTATAAGTATGCTGGAATGTTTCTCTTTGATCAAACCTAGTTATTTTTCCTCTTATTTAATGCACAACCAATTTGCAAATTAAAAATTAGTTTTGGTTCTGGAATTTGTGTTGCAAGCTGATCTATAATCATTCCAATTCGATTCATATTTATCAGGGTTGTTTCTTGATTTTGCATTTCAGAATGCTTGAGACAGAAATTCATTGAGAGCTCTATGTTTTTTATGAAATCACAGTTCTAACAACTTACTTAAAATCCTCAAAGTAATGAAATCAAACCTGTGATCTCAATGTGCTAAAGTGTAATGAGAATAATCAAATCATCGTGTGAGCAACTTATGGTTTATCTTTGCATTAACTAAATATGAAAATCTCATACTCTATTTCATGGAAACACTTCTCAATGGTTATAGACTGTGATCAATGGTTATAGATGAAACAATAACACACACACTGAAATCTGAGTGTTTGTTAAACATGAATTCATAAAATGAAATTGAAATTACAATCAAACATGATCTATAAAAAATCAAATTACGCATGAACAAAAATTAAAAAATGTAAATGAAATAAAATCTAACTATTAAATAAATGAAACATGGAAACACTTACTCACTTTGAGGGGCCCTTCCCAGGTGGTGAGTGCTGCTTGAAAGCAATCAGATCACTCGAATGCTTGGAACCATGCACAAGAGCAATAACTCTTTCATTTCATCAAATTCAGAAATTACAAAAGGGAAGATCACTCTCACAATAAAATTCTGACCTTAACTATCAATGAATGTCCCATAATGATAATTGGATTTCTCATAGCCCTATGAGGCTTATTTATACATGAAAAATCATTGAGAAGTGGATGGGACTGAATCCCGATGCTCAGATTTCAAATTTACAATTTTAGATAAAATCCTAAAAAATATGGGTTTTATTGCAATTTGGGCAGATTCGAGATAGGGCTCCACCCATATCTTCCAAACCAATTCTGATTTTGAAAAACTGCTCGCCTATTACTCAATTTTCCATATTCTAGACAAAACCCATTTCGTAGAATTTATAGATCTGATGCCATCTGCACAAAATCGAGGCGCAAGTTGGCAGTTTGAGATTTTTGCTAATTTTAACAGAATCATTCCCCCCAAGATGGAGGTCCACACGTGTGATATGGGTGAATTTTGTCTCATGTTTCCATATGTAAACGTCGCTCTGGACAAAACCCATGTCCCTTCTTTTCCTCTAGAAGCTTTCCAAAATTTTGAATTATTTCTAGTACCAGATTGTTGTTGATGCTGGTACCGGATGACCTGGAGCATTCTGGCACCGGATGGTTTCTGGAACATTCTAGTACTGGATGTGTTGAATTGCAAGTACTGGATGATATGGAGTGTGAGTACCATATGACATGGAATTTGAGTATCGGATGACTGTGCAAGTACCTGATGACTATGTAGGTACTGGTTGACTGTAGAACCTTCTGGTACCGGATGACCTGCAATGCAGGTACCGGAACAGGAACAGTACAGGTACTGGAACATGGACAGTGCATATACCAGAACCTAAACAATACAGAACATTCTGCCTGGACATAAAAACATAGGATTAAACCATCATCGACAAAACTATTGTATAATCATCCTTTTAATCACTAAAAATATGGAAAATTATGTATTAACCACATAGGATGAATAACAAGAGATAATGGAGGTTTATAGTGTAATTAGCGATATATTATTGACGAAATGCAGGGAGAAGGTGTAATGATGAGTGTATTTGTATGGCGAAAAGTATGAGAAAATTGGAGCTCAACACATGCTATGGATTTTTTGGCGATGTAGCTTGATGAGGGCTAATCTATGATGTACAACATGTGATGATGGATTTGTATTTGTGTTTTTTGCTTTCTAATTTTACATGCATGATGGTTTATGATGTGATGGTTAATGTAATGGTAGTGCTTTGGTTACTTGTCGATGTTATTTTAATGTGATAAATGACAATCTAATATTTAATTTGCAATGTTCTCTACAAATTGATTTAGATTCCTAGGAATATGTATGAATGTGATGGTTTCAAAATTCCTTGATAAAAGTTTAACTTGTAAATATTTTTGAAAAATACATGGGTCATGAACATGATAAACATTATTCAACTGCACTATGAGAAGTTGGGAGTCGAGGTGAATGTTAAGGTGGAATATTTGAAGTTGGGTTGTATAAGCGAGAAATCTAATCATAACTGTGTACTAATATTGGTTATTCATGCTTGGCCCTATGCATACGTCACTTGAGTGGAGTAGTGTATGTGAGGGTGAATAGATGGCACAAGTTATCAAGGCTATATTCTGAGCCCATCAACTAGTGCCATTAACAAAACCAATGTGACATGCCTGTGAGTGAATAATCTAATATAACAAGAAAGAAAAATCATTAGCAACTGTTATCTCTATAGGAGTCCTTCTCAGGTTGTATCTTGAAGAAGCATGCTAACTTAAAGTGTAATTGTTTTTGTGTTTATGTGTGGATCAAATGGGATAACTAACCTACTGGATTGGTATCAAGACAATCAAATGTATATAACCAAATGAGACAATGCTTTCAATAATTAATGATCAGATAGATAGCTTAACTGGTGGATGAAGAAAGCTATGCTTATTAACCAGAACACACATGTGATGGGTCAAATAAGATAGTGTAGATTACTATTAAATCAAGCTTATGAACCGATAAAATGAGATAACATTCATTAGTAGTTAAGACAAACTTGAATCAAAGTACATAAAGAGAAAGGTAATGGCAATCTGACATCAATAATGAAAGGAAACCGTGATTTGTATTATATATCTGAAAGTCTATTACAATAGCATCAAGGTCTCCCTATCCAGACTCCAACCCCCAATCTATAAAATTGATAGGCTTTATAG
The DNA here is from genome assembly GCA_032191745.1 of Picea mariana. NCBI lineage: Eukaryota > Viridiplantae > Streptophyta > Pinopsida > Pinales > Pinaceae > Picea > Picea mariana. Next base: position 424,025 of record JASDQU010099802.1, read on the forward strand.
CCTTTACAAGCAGTTTCATCCCCTGAAAAATTGGACCTGAAATACTAATAATAGAAAACTGTTATAACAATCTTTCAAAGAGTATGGATCTAGTCTGTTTCTAGAATTTGATTTGTCTTCAATCCTCTAAGTCTTCGACAACTGCATGAAGGTCCTGGTGTATGATGATAAGGCTGGTGTCTTTCTTCAACAACTGAATGTGTTCCTCAACAAATGGATGTGTTCCTCAACACCTGTAAGCAATCTTCAATAATAATAGGTTAATCATCTACCTTGTTCAATGCCTCAAAACTCTAAGACAAGAAACCAAAATGTATGGAGAAATTTGTTTGAAATTCCCTTATGCTTCATCACCAAAAATCTCCTTTGTTCGAGCTCCAGATCTTCAAAATCCGTTTCCTGCAGTTTCGGCGACTCTTTTTCCCTGAAAAATGTGAGTTAGCCGTCGAAAGCCCTGATTTTCGGCGGTTAACGGTGTGTTGTTATGCTGATAATGCCGCCGAAAAGCCTGGGTTTGCCAAAAAAGATAAACAATTCAAAAATGAGTTTTCTTCTTGATTTATTTCGACTAATCCACTTGCAAATTTTGAGCGACTTCTGCAAGAACATGCAAATTTGGGTGTGTAGCTATTTTGGCCTTCAACTTTTTGATTTTTTTCTACAAATGCTTAGATAATCTCCATAGTCTGTGATTGTCCTTTATGATCCTCTTCTTCTTCTTCTTTTACTTTACACTTTCAAGTGCCAATCTTTCCAAGGCTGCACTGGTTTCTGCGAAATTCTTTGATAGAGTCTCGTATCTGGCCTTTATCACCCTCTCTAGCACTTCCCGCTGTGCTATTTTCTCTTTGAGTTTCTTAATATTCTTTGATTTGTTCTACTTCTTTTTGTTGCTAGATGTTTCACCCTTTTCAAGACTTGTGAACATCTCAGTCTCTGGTGCTTGCTCCATGGAAAGTTCTATATTTTCATCAACAGGGACTTCTTCTTTTTCTGGTTCTTCATTTGAATTTGAATATGGAAAATTTAGAAAATTTGTCTTCTTTGGTGCAACCTGCTCCGTGTCTTCATCAAAATCCAGCTTCTTCTTTTCTTTTTTGGCTTTTGAACTAGATCCTAGTTCTGCTAATGGTTCAGGAGTGATGGCTCTCCTCCTTTTCAAATTGCTTTGAGGAGTCAATGATTTCTTACCTGCTTTCTTCTTACCTTTATTAGGTTGAGATTGTAACTCAAAACCTTCCCATAATACAAAGTGTTCCCATGTCCTTTATTTCTTCTTTAATTCTTCTACAATGATCATCTTTATCAAACCAAAATGAAAAAGGGTATTCTGAATGCTGTCTGGTTCAACCCAAACTCCGTTTCACATCTTAGTAAGACTTTTGTGGAAATAGAATGGAAAATTTAAAGGTGTCTTCCTTGTAAAGTGATCCATTAGTCTGAAATGATACATCATGACCCTTTCATACCTTCCCTCTATAGTTATGTATAATTTGATGGATTTGAGAAGAGTTTTCCATTTATTTTCCAAGTGCGAACTAGGAATGTCTTTTTTCCAAATTATGTCTTGAAACTTTGGTTTCAAGTATGGTCTAAATTCTAGGTTTTTTGTGACTGTAGTCTTGAACCAGTTCTGCCCTGTCCTTGGCATGCCTGTAGCAAAGGCTATGGAAGCTTCATCTGCTTGTATCTCCAAAGAGAAAAATGTGGCCTTTTTCCCATCAAACGACTTAGCAAAAAATTCTGTGATACCCTGGTGGTATCCCTCCTGTAGCCTTTCGACATAAGTGAGACAACCTGCATCTGAAAAATACTGGTGGATTTCCGGGTGAGATTGTAAATACCGTATGCTGTCTAGATCCTTTCTAAGAGGTGGACCTCCTCACCTTTTCCCCATCTGCAATAACCATGAATTAATCTGAAAGGGCTGAAACAAATATTTCTTACCAATAGGCAGGAGATTGCAGGCGAAAATGAATGACTTNGGTATCCCTCCTGTAGCCTTTCGACATAAGTGAGACAACCTGCATCTGAAAAATACCGGTGGATTTCCGGGTGAGATTGTAAATACCGTATGCTGTCTAGATCCTTTCTAAGAGGTGGACCTCCTCACCTTTTCCCCATCTGCAATAACCATGAATTAATCTGAAAGGGCTGAAACAAATATTTCTTACCAATAGGCAGGAGATTGCAGGCGAAAATGAATGACTTATGTGTTATCAAATGGTGAAAAGAGCGCCTTTTATAAACTTCCATCATGTGCTATGTTTAAATTCGAATGATGGATTTTTGCTGGTGTTAACAAGATTCAGGAACGAGTGAAAAGAATGTATTGATGGCTGAACAGTCTTCTGGAATGATAAAACATCAAAACCCTCACACGATCTGTATAACCATTTTGTAATGATTAACACATAAACAGTGGCCGAGAACGTGGGATAATTCCAAAAAGACACTTAAGCATTCATTATGTCTTGGTGACATGTGTCCTTCAATCCACATTCAGGCTTGCTTGATGTGTTGTCTAAAAAACCTGTCTGCACTTTCACCGGCTCCTCTGTCTTTTTGAAATGTCGTTTTGCCGTCGAAGCTTGAACTTTCGGCGGCTCATCTTAAGCTTTAAAACAACATTAGCCGCCAAAAATATTTTCTTTGATTTTTTGAAAACAATAAATGTCAAATCGACTTATTTTTGGACTTTACAACTTATTCTCTATGCTTGGAGACCATAGACCACAAAAAATAAAAAATGACACTTATTCATGACTATGCTATCACCTAAAAATCAAATAGAATGACAAGTTTATTTTAGGAGATAACAACAACTACAAAATTGAGGTTTCTCAAACTAAAACCTAAAAAAAGCCTAATTAATTACATAATGAGATGTATATGTGAATGAATGTTCAGTGAGTGCTTGCTTAAGGGTAGAACTTCTTCAAATATAACTCATTGACAATGTCTTTAAAGAGGCCATCCTTGAGAAAAGAAAGGATGTATGCACTTCGGGTAAAACATGTTTGATGCTGAAAGGGCCTCGCTAGAGAGTCACAAAATTTCTAGGCCCTAATGTGTCATTGAAAACATCATAAGTGAGGACTATATCACACTGGTAGAAGGTACGAGGGTAGACTTGCTGGTCATAATTATCCTTGGAGAACCTTTTGGTAGCTTGAATGTTCTCTAATAAAGATCAACGATGTTCATTCGTGGTCTCCAAGGCCATGAGTCGCTTCTATAATTGTGTAGTATCTAGAAAGAGTTTGATAACCATACAAAGAGTTGGAATTTCACATTCAATGGGAAAAATTGCTTCCATCCCATGGATAAGGTGGAAAGGGGTGAAACCTATGGTAGTTTTAGTTGATGCCCTGTAGGCCTGTAATGTCAAGAAAAGCATGTGATGCTACTTGGAGTTCTGTTTGTTTACTAACCGCTACAACATGGTTTTGAGGATTTTGTTGACATCCTCAAATTGGCCATTGGACTGGGGATAGTAACGAGATGTGAACTCATGTGTAAATCCTAACAATGAAGAATTTTTTGGAAGACTTCATTCTTGAAATGCTTGTTGTGGTCCAAGACCAAATGTTTGGGGACATTGAAGCGAGTGATGATATGTTCAAAGAAAAAATGAGTGGTTGTGTCTGTTGTGTTATTATAGGTTGGAATCACTTTGACCCATTTGGTAAAGTAGTCGAGGGCAAAAATTATGTACGTGTGGCTCTTTCTAGATGGAGGGTTTCATGTCATAAATTCAATCTCCTATTTTCAAAAGTGATCAACAATAATGACGGGGTGCAGAGGAGTTGGTGGAGCTCTTGTCTTATGAGTGAATATTTGGCATACACTACTTAATTGTGTGAATGCAGTTGTGGAAGAAGGTGGGTCAAAAATAACCAATGCAGATGATTTTTTGGGCAATGGACATTCATGATAAATGGTCACCTCATGCATCGCTTTGATAGTCATTTAAGACTCACTCTACTTCCTCGAGGGCGAGGAATTGATGTAACACTATATCCACTCCTCGCTTATAAATGACATTTCATCTAAGAAAATATCAAGGAACTTGCTAGTGGATGCATCATCAATTGTCACATCAAATATGTTGGCCAAATTTGTATGTGCAAAGGTAGGTAAGAATGTTAATGTACCATGGGTCCTCTAATGAGATCAAAGAGAGGTGCTAATCCAACAAGTTATTATTCACTAGTGGGTGTTTGTGTTAGATGAGAGATTTGTGATGAACTCGATGAGGACAAAGACTTTGTTTCTCTTGGGGATAATGAGTTCAAGATCGAATTCCTAGAGGATTACCATTTATAAGTTTTTGACCAAGAAGGTACTACATAGGATTGGAATACACTACAACTTTAGTGGTGTGAAGCAATACGTAATGACACACATTTTGGATTGGGTGAATGACAATGAAGGCCAACTTCTCCTTATAATTGTAGTTGAGAGGAGGTCATGGCAGGTTCTTGCTCATATAGTAGATGACATGTTCACAACCTTATTCCCCTTGTTAGGCTTACACTTCGACGATGGATATAAGAAGATAATTAAGGGATGCAATCCTTATTAAATTTAGGGTGATTGATTAATGGGGCATTCAACAGAGCATGATTCAATGTGTCAAAAGATTATTGTGCCTAGTCATCCCATTGGAAAGGGATGTCTTGGTATAGTAATCTTAAGAATCCATGAGCACAAGTTGCATAATTAAGCATGAAGCATTGTAGAAAATTGGTCTTGCCTTGCAGACTTCATAGTTGGGGAAAGGATTTTTTTTTGGGGGGGTTCACTAATGGCTTAGAGTTTTAATGGGTTGACTATGATTCCATTGTGGGATATGATGAAACCCAATAAACATATTGTAGTGACACAAAAGAATCATTTGAGGGGGTTCAAGAGAATATTGTATTTCTGACATCATAAGAAAACAACGTGGAGGTCTCCTAGGTGTTGTGACCACTTTTTTGTCCAAGTAGTGAGGTCGTCAAGTTAATCCAAAATAATATGAGATAGGTCATGAAAAATGTAGGACATGACATGCTATAAGGTAGATCCAACATCATTGAGACTAAAGAGCATAACACAATAGGTGAAGGTTCCCCAAGGTGTGGTGAACATAATTTTATAATAATTTGTGTGGTGGATTTGGATTTGGATTTGGTTGTACCCTGAAAACCCATTCATAAAAGAGAGGACCTCATTCCGTGTACATTCACTGATAACATGGTCGATGAATGGGGCAGGGAAGTTGTCTTTGGGACAAGCTTAGTTTAGATTGTGAAAATCAGTACAAACATGAAAGGTGCCTTGTTTTTTATTTACATGATGGGGTTGGCTACCCATGATGTTCATGTGATTGGGTAGGTGAATTTGGATTTAAATATTTTGTCAAGCTTGACTTTGATGGCCATGGATTTGGAAGGGTGAAGGGGCCTTTGTTTCTGTTGAATAGGTTATGCATTTGGTCATATGCCGATATGATGTTCGATGATGGCTAGATTGAGTATGGGAATTTAAGAATATGACCAAGTGAAAACGTTGTGAAACTTTTGGAAGAGAGATTTATATGTGATCATCTCTTTAGGGGAATAAGTGGCTCCAAAGAGGATGTTTTTCATTACACCAGGTCTCACCAAGAAGTCCACTTTGATAGTGGGTGAAATGTTGGCCATATTTCCTTCTTCACAAGCATTTGGGGTTGGGGTCAAGTATTTGAACCAATCGACATGTCCACATAGCATGAAATCTTTGGCCTCAATGGTGCATACAACTAGTGAGGATATAGGTTTGAACACCTCTTGGGGGAGGAAGAAGGATCGTTGATGCATGGAATTCCATGGGTAATCAGACATTGTCATGACTTATAAAATGTACTTTTTATAATGGAATATGTGAGGGGTAGAGGTAAGGTTATCCTAAGAGATAGGGGTTTCTGCGAGTTATTTCTAGGTACCATATATGTCACATGTGTGCGACATGCCATTGAGTGACAAGGGGCTTGCTGATGTCAAGATAATGAAAAGAAAGTGTGAATATAGCCATGGGGTGTTTGCATACCTACATTGGTGAAGTGGGAAAGTGTTTATACCCAAGGGAAAATAATGGTTCCTATGGGATATCGAACTTACTGAAGTGGAGGTGTGATATATGGTAGAAAACTCACTAATGTAATTTTCTCTTGATGGGGGAAGGATCTCTTTCCGAGGCTTCTCTGGTTAGTTAGTTGGGGTAGGAGGTGGAAAAAACCCCTGATGGAATTTTGGAGACGTCATTGGGCTAGGTCACAAAATGCTCATTTCTCCTATGCTTGGGAGGGAGGCACGAAGTTACTTGAGATGGTTCAGATGGTGAATGTAATACTCAATGATCTGTGGGAATTGGAAGGCAAAATGGTCAAGGTTACCATAAAGGAATCAAGGATGACTATTGCATGATCTGACGAACATGGATACATAATAAATGGTGGTCGAACTTGGTTCATCTACTGTTGGTGGTAGCAATATATCTTGAGGGATTTTAGTTGATTGAGCCGGAATAGGTGTCTGATGAACTGCGATCAACGTAGTTTGAAACTAGGCTAGATCCAGACAACGATGAGTGCAATTCTTTCACATGAAAAATGTGGCACATGGATGGTTTGTATGCAAGGTTTGTAGCGATTTTGTTACTTTTGGTGGGTGGAAAAGGTTCCTTAATTATGGTAGTGTGGAGCAGAGGTTGATGGAATGGCCCTGGACATCACAAAGAGCATAGGTTGGAGGGATACAAATGATGGCTTGGTTATTTCCTCCTATTTTCTTTTTCTTACCCCCAAATAACTTGTTGAATATTTCCTTTATTGAGGTGATAGTTGGTGCTATAGGGTGTATAACAATGTGGGATGATGATTCCGGTGATGGTGTAAGTGTCAGGGGTGATAAGTACCACATGCATTCCTAAGGAGATCCCTAGGAGGTTAAGTGTGGACATCACTAGATGTCCCATGAATCTTGATGGTTGAAAGACGAAGGAGATGTGAGTGATGGGATTGGATGGATCGCTAGTGGGAGGTTGGGTGATAGATGACACCACCTTGATTTGATGTAAATGTGCATACTTACGTTGAATCTATTGATGGAACCTGAGGTGGTTCACCATGATATGCATTAAGTAAAGCACAACCTTTGAAAATTCCAAGGCCTATCTCAAGGTATGTGTGGGGTTCTTGGATTTCCCCTATGAGGGGAGGATGTTTTCTAAGTTAGACATTGGTTGGGGTTCATAATGAGTGAGATGGTCTATAATGGCTACAACTTTCGTTGTGTATATATAACTATGTCCAAGGAGGATGTTGCAATCTAAAGTAACATCTATGACCTCATTATATATTGAGATGGTTTTTCTTGCCAATTCAACAAGGACATTTTGGTAAAGGCCTTCTGGTTGGGATGGCCGACCATCGTAACCTCTAAGGGTAATTGCTAAGGGTGTAAGCTCTAGGGATTATAACTTCTTCCATATTGTGGTGGACATGATGGAAGTAGACGCTCCCTCATCTACAATGCAATGATGAATGGTAATGTTTATGATCAAGACATGGATTTGGAAAGCCACAGGAGATTGTAGCCTAGTCTCAAAAATATCCAAATTTAAGGTTATGAGTATGGAATTAGATGGGTTGACTGCCCCCAATGTTGATAGCAAGGCCTTTCTTTAAGAAGGACATGTATAGAGGACATTAAGAGCCAACATGGTTTCAAGGGATTGAGCCAAATCATCAACAATGCTATAACCATGAGCAAAACTTATGTGAGGGTTATGAGAAATACTTCATAGAGGTTCCTTTGGTACATGTGGTGTAGGGTGACTACTAGGGCATGGAATCATTAAGGGATGGTTGGGTGGTTTTTGTATTGGTCAGAGTCAAGTTGGGGGGAATATCATATTATCGATTGTGGGTTTGGATATGAATCTATGCTGATAGGAAAGGTCTCCTAGTTGAGTAGAAATTAGTGGTAGGTATGTTTCTAAGGGTTGGGAGGAGTTGTTAGCTTCCTGTTGGTTGGATACAACTCCTCACTGAGGGAAGGGGTTGCACAAAAAAACTAGTTGTGGTGGTGTAGGGAAAGGATGTGGAAGGGAAGCTATCCCTTGTGGATGGTTAGGGACCTAGTTAGAAATCATTTACTTCATCTATTTGTACTTTGAATTTTGGGGGCAATGATGATTGTAATGACCAAAATCACCACATAACGGATAAAGGATGTTAGTCCTAAGATCATTGTTCTTTCCTTGCTTGGATTGGTTGTTGTTACTAGTCTTTTGAATATGGTTTCTTGTGTTGGCAATTTCCCCCATCATTATTGGGTGGTTTGGGGACATTGGCTCATGATCCTTTGGTTAGGTTTTGTTTCTTTTTTTTCCCTTTCTTGTTTTCTTTTTTTTGTGGGTTTGAGGGACTGACCATATTTAGTTGTTCAAATGCTTGAATTTGCTAAGCAGGTGAAGGTTGAACAAATTTAATGATGAAGTGCTGTGTAGCAAGTGATGATGCGACATTGGCTAATGGAGAACCATGAATGGGTAGTAAGGATTGTTCTATGGGGGACTACCATACAAGTTGTAGGGTGTGGATCCACCTCCACTACAATTTTGACTATTGCATGAGGGGCCATATACATGTGACGAAATATGTAATCAAGAGGGGGGAATGTTATCCCCTTGGTGTGATGAATTAATTCCACTTTTCCTATTACATGGGTTGGTGTAAGGCATGCTATGTTTCCCATATGAAGTGATAGCAACATTTTGAGAGGTTTTTCCACCACCATAATGGCTACCATAACGACTGGTGCCATAAGGGGATGGGTGCCTATATGGGTTGTTGGTATGATTCATTGGCCCTATCAATGCATAAATTGAATGAGATATCCCAAGAGTCTCTCATTCATGGGAAAGAGAGGGGGAATTAGGGATGACCGTGTATATATACTCTGACTAGGCATAGATTAGGTCAAAGTGTTGTTCTTTGAGGATGGTCTCATATTATGTCTGAGGCACGATAGTGGCCAAGTCTTTGGAGACTAAGGGAAAGAGTGATTTCAAAAACCTATCCAAGAGGAGTTTATTTTTTATTTTTATCCTACATAAGCTACATCATCGACGTCATTTGAGGATGTGATCCATGATATTTGTGGAGGTTGTTTGCAAAAAAATAGTAAGAATTTCCAATCCCATGTTATGTTCGACTAGTAATTGGAAAAACATCAAGAATGGATTTGGTAATGGTGCAAAGTTTGCATGTGATCCTATTGTTTCATTAATGTACCACTTGGCTAATGGTTCAATAAGGGTTCTTTGGAAAAATTCGAGCCGAATGAAATCATCTTTGATGCTATTATTCGAGAACCATAAGTGAAATTTCATACTATGGTTCACTCAGTCCTCGATTGGTCTCCCCTCAAATTTTGGAATATCCGAGGAGAGTTTAGTTGGCTTAGGTGGTGAAACATGATCATGTAAAATATGGTCATTGGTGAACTTCATCAAATCTAGGAGATTTGAATTAGCATGTATGGTAAATTAGGAGGCTGATGTGGTTGTGGCAATGGTGGTGGGGGTGGGGGTGGGGGTGGAGGTGGTGGTACACCTACCATTGGGATTGTTTGATGGGATGATATGCCTAATGGGGATGGGATCCTAGGAGAAGGTCTAGAGGAAGCTAAGCTTAACAAGGATGATTTGAGAAGAGTTGATCCTAACAATATTGCACCCAAAGGTGAGTGCAAGGGGTTTGTTGATGAAATCCTATAATTGATGGGGAATGGATCCTAGGAGGATGTCTAGAGGGAGATTCAATTAATAGGGATGATTCGAGAAGAGATGATCCTAGAAATATTTCACCCAAAGGTGAGTGCAAGGGGTTTGTTGATGGTCTAGTTAGTGAAACAAAGATACTGGAAATGCCTCCTATCACCAGAGGAGTCCCTGTTGCCACTCAGAACATCGAGGTGACTAAGGGTTCTCTATGATTCCTAGTGGTGTTGAGTATTTATGATATTCAAGTGGATGGTCTATAAAACAATGTTATTACAATGGATATCCAATCGAATCAAATATGTGAAAAAATAAAATATATGTGCCTATGGTGCAATAATTTTTTGATGCATTTCACTTTAAATGACAACGTATCTTTTGATGTCGGGGGGAGTTTTTTATATAATGGTTTTGAAAAAATAAATCTGCGTGTCCTATGACTCCAACATCCTTCCACTCAAATGTAACTAGGCCTTCCAAAATCTTTTGAGGTATGGGGCATGAATCCATTGAGTCAGTTATAGTGAAGGGCATTGGGGGCATGTCTTGATGGAATTATGGACTTTTCCCAATGACCATTACTATTTGTCTCAAGTGAAAATGAAACCCACAAAATGCCCTCTAGGTAGAAATCCTAATTTCGGTCACTAAGTGATCCAGGTGGATATCGGTGGCCACCCACCTATTCCAACTGGCTCAAAACAATCTTCTGGCAATTTACTATTTTTAGCAGGTTTTCAGTTCCTAAACTCCCGGGGCCATTTTAAAGGCCTAAATGAAGTTTTTTCTGGATCTAGCACCTCAATGAAAGCCAAGGGCTCTAACTGAGTCCCCAAATTGAATCTCCTCAACAATACCTTTCCAACGAGATATCGTGCACCCCGAATGAAGATTGTATTCCAAATTTACACGCTTGAGAAGTTGATACACCAAACTACCCAAAATGAGGTCCACAAAACTATTGGCTTTTCATCTTTCGGGGTTAGGGTTTTGGATTTTATTTATGTTAAAAAGGCCTTTAGAACCTCATTTTAATCATCTTCTTGTGAATGCGAGTAGCCGCCACATCTCTTCTCAGAGATAAGATTCCACCATTCTAGTGAGTCTTTCACTCTGTATTTCTACAGTTTTGAACATTTCGCTCATTAATAGAAATTGTGTATTACTATATCTCTGTGTTTATGGTTGCATGTCAGATATATTTCTGTTATATTATTGGATATCTAAGATATATTTGTACATTTCTTTATTATATCTCCGCTCTCATTTCGTGCCAAAAATAATTCGGATCAATGGTATTCGAGCAGGTTGTTCTTGATCGTTTTTTTTTCAGTGCATGTCCCCGATGAGGTATGAGTATAGAAAGTTGGGTCTCGAGCTTGTCTCTCTTGAGGAAAATATTTCTCACACACCCAAGAAACCCTCCATGGTGGAATAAAAGAAAAACGACATAGCATACGATTCTATTAATTTGTTGCTTGAGAAAGCTCTCACGTGACAGAGGGACGAAATGATGGAGAATTTTTCCCACATCCTTCAACGTCTGTCGATAAAAATCGACACGTATTCATCAAGCGACTATTTTGGAGGCACCTCACCTTTCAAGGTACAACTTAATTTTGATATTGACATATTTGAAGGACAAATAAATGCATATGCCCTAAAGAAATGGTTAAATTTTCTAGAAGGTTATTTCTCTGTTCACAATTTATCCGATAGGGAAAAGATCACCTTTTCACTCCTTAAGGCTCTCCCCCATGTCAAACATTGGTGGGAAACTTACTAGGAGAAAAGTTACACATAAGAGTTTGGAATATATGGGGCCAATCCCACTTGGGATTTTTTCTGCAGATGCAGATATTACCCTGTTGGTAACTATGATGACCAGTACGTCAGATGGACCACACTGCATCAAGAGAGGGGCCAAGCAATGTTGGAGTTCACCAATACCTTCCATACCTTGTGCACCAAGCTGGGTATCAAAGATTCTGAGTGGCATTTAGTTCTGAAATACCGTGGGGCTCTACACAGATACATCCAAATTGAAATGGAGTTTCTGGACATCTCATTGTTGGGATCTGCCTATTGATATGCTATCAAAATTGAGCAGAAATGTAGGCACCAGAACAAACGAGAGTTCGGGTTTGCAACTACGCAACAACCAAAGTATGATAAAGACAGACGTAACAAACAACCTCCCTAAAACCATCCTAATCCACAGGAAAAGAAGGGTCACATAAAGACGAAGGAGGGCACTGGAAAGTGGTCTGATTTCCACAAAATCCCCTAGCACAACACCGATGAATGTCGCTCAAAACAGTCATTGGTGGTCAAGATCAAAGAAAAAGACCCAAACCCAGATTCATAAAATAATGGGAGAAGACAGATCATCGATGCATAACCCACTACTACTGTCACGACCACAACAATTCAACCAGAAGAACCAGCAGATCCTGAAGAGGGGGAGAGCCTTTTTCATTCACAGATGTGGGTGAAGGGGACCCCACTTCATTTTATTGTTGATAGCGGAAGCCAAAATAACCTCATCTCAATAGAGGTAGTTAAACAATTGGGATTGTCGACAACACCACACCCGCAACCATACAACATCGGGTGGCTTCACTAGGGATGAGATATTTGTGTCAGCCAGTAGTGTCGATTTTCATATGACATCAAACCCTTCAAGGATGAGGTATTATGTGATTTTCCCCTGTTGGATGTCTGTGATGTTCTTCTGGGCTAGCCATATATGTGGAAGCGCCATGCTATTTATGAGTCTCTACCTCAGAGTGTCATTGTTACTCTGGGGATCATCTCTACAGGATAATAGAGGTAGTTTTGAATATTGTCCCACCTAAACAATGCTTCAAGGTAGTATCTCATACTACAAAATTCATCTTCTTCACACTCTATTCAAAAGTTGAATAGAAGGACAGTACAACCACTGTAGCCTCGGTCCAAGCACCTTCTATCCAACATAAGTAGGTCAAAAATATTGCAACAATGTGAAAAGGTTCCTTCTGCACACAATCATATTAGGTAGCCTGACTGGTTAAAAAGGTCCAACCCTTCCAGCCACAGGTTTGTGACAACCTTCAACGAACTAAGCTTCTCCCACAAGGCAAGCAACTCATCAAGATGCAGATTCAACAAATGCTTTTCCCTCTCCCTCTGGCACTGAACAAAATGGAAACCATTGCTTCCTAAGGAGGGAGGATTGATCCAGGTGGATATCAGTGGCCACCCACCTATTCCAACTAGCACAAAACAATATTCTGGCAATTTACTATTTTAGCAGGTTTTCGGTTCCTAAACTTTCGGGGCCATTTTGAAGGCCCAAATGATTTTTTTTTTCAAGATCAATCACCTCAATAATATGTAAAGGCTTTTATTGGGCATCAAAAAGAATCTCCTCGACGATACCTTTCCAACGAGCTATCATGCGCCCCAAACGAAGATCGTATGCCAAAGTTACACCCCCGGGAAGTTGATACACCAAACTACCCAAAACGGGGTCCACAAAACTATTGGCTTTTCATCTTCAGGGGTTAGGATTTTGGATTTTCTTTAGGTTAAAAATGCCTTTAGAGCCTCATTGTAATCATCTTCTTGAGAATTCAAGTAGTTGTCCCAACTCTTCTCAGAGATAAGCTTCCACCATTCTAGTGAGTCTTTCACTCTGTATTTCGACAGTTTTGTACATTTCGCTCATTAATATAAATTGTGTATTACTGTATCTCTTTGCTTATGGTTGCATCTCTAATATATTTCTGTTATATTATTGTATATCTGAAATACCTATATTCATTTCTTTATAATATCTCCGCTCTCATTTTTTGCCGAAAATAATCCGGATCACTAAGCTACCTTTCTCAAGTAGGGGAAAGGGACTCTTAGCTTCGAGCAATCAAGGGCCATAGTCAAACAAGAACTGGGTTTCTGAAGGACACTAGAAGAAACAACCTGACCTCGACATATGACCCAAGAGGGTATCTCCTTGCCTTGAATTTCACACACTTGAAGTAAATGATTGTTAATCTCCCTAGGACAACCTCTATGTTTCAAATGAGAAATGACTATGGGGAGTTTTTTGGATGCCTATCCCCACAATCCTATCCTAGGCTACTAATTATTTTGTGACCTAATTTAGAGGAAGTAAGTGTGTTGGTTACTTGAGTTGTTTTTAAGGGTCTTAATTGGCGTCATCAACCAATTGATTCACCCAATTGAGTGACAAGGGAGGTATTTCAGACCTCCCACCCTTTTTGATTCACCAAGATATTTTTATGGGCAAAGGATGAAGAGCATACTTGGAATAGAGAGGACTCTTTATGTCCTTTGTGTGCTCTTGATAGATGAGTGCTTGAAGATAAATTTTCAAACTTTTTAAGAAATTTGATCAAGCACAAAGTATGTGAACTTGAAGGTTTCCTACTCTGCCTAATTAATTTCTAGGTGTTTTTTGAACTATTGCAAATATTAACATTACTCTAAAAAATGAAATTTGCAAAGAACTTAAAGAAATCTGATATAGGCAAAATAGATGAACATTAGGGGTTCTCACTCCACCTAATTAGTTTCTAAGTGTTTATGAATTTTGAAATGAATGATCACACCACAAAATTGGCAATGTGCAAAGGGAGGTATTTTACCCACTCACCTTCTTTTGATTCCCCAAGAACACTTTTGGGTGCAAGGTGAAGAACATACTAGAGGTAAGGAGGATTATAGGTCCCTAGTGCATGAGTTGTGATACAAAAAATATATTAAGTAAACAAAACTCTAATATATGCATCCATGTGCTATGATAAGTAAAGAAACCATCCACATGGAAACAATAAAAAAAAAATGTTCCTCCTCCTATCCACTAAGTTAGCTAATTACCTAGAAAATGAAAAAGAGTAGAGAATATCAACCTATAAATTCTAAAAAATTGAGGGTTTCTACCTAAATTGGCTGATTGAACTGCCTAAGGCACAAAATTTAAATTGGGGCTTACACTCATGATTTTTTATAGAAAAAATCACACATTTTACGTGGTGAGATAGTGAGATAACCCATGAAAATTTTTCTCGTGGATGACATATAGCCTGCCTATGGGACTTCCATGAAAAAATATTTCTCTGCCACAAGACTTGCATGGAATAGACTAAAACAATTGCACAAGTTTTTGGACTCACAAAAAATAAAAGTTTATGGAAAAGCAACCATGGAGAGTGGTTTCTGATTGGAAATACAAGCATGTTGACCTTCATGCAAGACCTCAGAAGTTAGAAAATGATAGAAAATAACTTAAGAAGTGATATACAATGATCTTAACCCAAGTGGAGTCGCTAATTATGTTTGGGGATTTTCTTGCATGGGTAAGAAAAACCCCGTTTGTTAAGTTAGGTTGTAAGCTAAACGATAAAAAAATTGTTTGTTGTGGGACAAGCACCAGAGTATTACTACAAAAAAATAAAGCAATATGCCAAGCATGCAACAAAATTACAAATTTAACCATAAGAATGTCATTTAAACACAATAACTTGAAGGGAAACAACAATACTCATATTGGTCCAATGGAAAAGAATAAAATGAGTAACAACACTAGGGGATAATGGTTGGATGAAAATGGGCTCCAACACTCTCCTTGGGATGGGTCAATTTGCTTCTTGAAATTCCTCTCTAACAATGGTGAATGAAGGGATGTTTGTTCTTTGAGGAAAGAACACAAACAAGCATGGGGATGATGAATGGTAGATATAAGAGAGAAATAGAGATGATCTCCTATCTCATTCCTCTAGAATAACCTTACAATTCTTCTCTTCTTCAAATGCTACCCCATGGTTTTCATTTATAGGGAAATTGGACCTCTTGAAGAACTAGATTCAATGTGAAAGATCTTCATTGAAAATGGGTTTCCAATGCTTGAAAGGGACTTTGGGAGGTCAAAGTACTCTTCATTAATGGGATGAGAGTATGAATGTTTTTGGGTATGTATTATATGGGAGCAAGGGGGGGGGGTCCCCTCTGTAAGGGGGTTTGGGCCCGCAATTTTTTTTTAGGTGGTGTTTTGCATTTTTTTAGCGATTTTCGGCACATGGTTTTCGTTGATGGTTTTCTAATTCCAGTTAAGGAATTATGATTGTTGACTAATCTGGGTCAATGGATTAGGGGTTTGGATGCCGCGGGATCCTATATGTATATTGTATTGTAAACAATGAATATGAAGATGAATAAAGAAGATTAGAGGTGCAACTCTAAATAGGTTGATGATTTCTCGATTTGGGTTTCCAGGGTAAAAATCTCTATGTAATGTGTGTGTGTGTGTGATATTGTATCTTTTTTGTTTTTATTAAGAATATGTTTACAGTAATTAATCGTACAAGGTTAAATCTACATTTGGTATCAGAGCTATTATTGGCTTCAGGGGGACGCCTTTGTGGCAAAGGGTTTGGTTGAGGTCTATGATAAACCTTGTTACAATGGGAGATATGCAGTATTGATTCTTCAGGTGAAAAGAAATGGCAAGTAGTCCGAAAATAGAGATTGATAAATTTAATGGGAAAAGTTTAGAGCCGTGGAAGCTCAAGAGGGAAGAACTGTTGGTGAAAAAATATCTGTGGAACATTGTGGATCCAGGTACTGCACCTACATGAATGTTAGCAGAAGACTAAGAAAAGTTGGATCATAAGGCGAAGAGCACAATCTGGTTGTGTTTCTCAAATTTAATATTATTGAATCTGTCAGGGGAAGCTACAACCAAGGCTTTATGAAATAAGTTGGGGACTTTATATCAGTCTAAGTCCCCAGTAAATGAAATTTTCCTATGGAAGAAGCATTATAACCTAAGGATGAAATATGGAGACTCGGTGACAAAGCATTTGAATGCCTTCAATACATTGGTAACTCATTTATTATCTGTTGATATTAAGATTTCTAATGAATATAGGTGTATCGATTTATTATGCTCTTTACCAGACTTGTGGGATAGTTTGGTTGTGGCCATAGGTAGTAATGCAACTACTTTAAGTTTCGATGATGTGGTCTCATCCTTGTTGTCGGGGGAGACGAGATAGAAGAACATGAAAGGACAAAGCACATATGCATTATTTGCAAGAGGGAACTCACAAGAAATAAATCAATCTAAGTCCTCAAGTGGGTGATATAAATCTAAGATTAGATCTAAATCTCCTATAAAATTTGTAAAGGTATGCTGGAGATGTGGAAAAGAAGGGCATCACAAGAAGCAATGTAGATCCAAAAGTGTTGATAGAGGGAATGGATTTGAAGATGCTCCTTCTAAAGAAGAAAAAATCTCTGTGGAAAAAGGAGGGGATGTGTACTTGACTTATTCAAGCACACATGGAGATCATGAGGCATGGATGGTTGACTCAGGTGCATCCTTTCATATGAATTCTCACAAGGAGTGGTTCTGTGAGTATGAAAGGTATGATAGATGTGATGTTTTCCTAGGTGATGACTCGACAACCAAAATCATAGGATGAGGAAAATTCAAGTTGAAGCTCATGGATGGAAGGATAAAAAAAATCGTTGGTGTTATGCAAATCCCAAGATTGTCCAGAAATTTTATTTCTGTAAAAAAAATGGATGATGCAGGGGTAAAAACAATGTTTGAGAAAGAAACGTGCATGATGGTTCAAGGAGAAATGGTGTTTCTGAAGGGAGTTCGGTTTGGAACTCTATACAAGCTGTAGGGAAGAACTATTAGTGATGGATGTAATAGTTCCATTGTTCTTGAGATTGGAGTTGAAGAAGAAAAACTTATATAGGCTCTGGAGAAAATGCTATGTTGTGGCATAAAAAAATGGGGCATATCAGAGAGAAGGGCTTTTGACTACTACATAGTAAATGTATGGTTGAAGGTATGTCTAACTGCTCTTTTGATTTCAATTTCTGTCAACATTGTGTATATGAGAAACATAATCGGGTAAGATTCCCCTTTGGTGCAATGGGGGCAGAGGGAATTTTTATAGTTGGTGCACAGTGATTTGTTTGGACCCGTGTCAGTTCCATCACAAGGAAAATATGTGTACTATGTCTCATTTATATATGAGTTCTCTAGGAATGCATGGATGTATTTCCTCAAGAAGAGATCTAAAGTCTTTGACATGTTTAAAGAGTTCAAGGATCTTGTGGAGAATCAAATAGAGAAAATAATTAAGGTGTCAAGGATGAATAATGGTGGAGAGTTTTGGGGAAATGAATTCGAAGAATTTTGTAAGAAGTGCGGTATAGGAAAGCAGAATAATACTCCATTTACACCTCAAAAAAATGGAGTTACAGAAAGGATGAACAAGAAACAGATGGAAAAATTAAGGTGCATGCTCAGTGGTGTCGGGTTAGGACATGAATTCTGGGAAGAGGCAGTGGGTGCTGCATGTTACCTAGTCAATCGATCACCCTCATCAACATTGGATGACAAGAATACACATGATGTATGGACTGGTAAGAAACATTCTCTCACAAATCTCAAGGTATTTGGTTGTGATGCCTATGTTCACGTTCCAAAGGAAAACATGAGTAAGCTAGATAAAAGGCTGAAAAGTGTATTTTTATTGTGTATAAATATGGCCTGAAAGGTTATAACTTATAATATTTGGAACCCATAAAATAAGAAGGTAGTGTATAACCAAGATGTAGTATTTAGAGAGATCAAATATGTTGTCATAAAATAAGTCCTACCAAGGAAGGAGGAACCAAAGAAAATAGAGTTTGAGTTGAAGGATAATGAATCGGAATCTACAGAAGAACAAGAATTAGAAGAAGAGGATCCTCATACTCTAGCATTGAGGAGATAGATTCAGGAAAGAAGGAAACCAAAAAGGTATACTCCACCTGATTTCTGTTTAAATTTTTCTTTTTCTATTATTGATGATGATCCTAGAACTATTAGGGAGGTAATGGATTCAGAGGATGATAAACTTTGGAAAAAGGCCATGGTTGGAGAAATGGAAGCCTTAGACAAGAATAAGGCTTGGGATCTAGTGGAGTTGTCGACTGGAAGAAAGGCCATTGGTAGAAAATGGGTGTTTAAGAAGAATTTGAGAGTAGAAGGAAAAGTGGAGAAATACAAAGCTCGGTTAGTAGAAAAAGGTTATTCCGAGGTAGAGGGAATTGACTTTGGTGAAATTTTTTCTCTTGTTGCCAAGTTAAATTTTATTAGATTTCTTTTATCTGTTGTTGATGTGTTTGATTTTGAAGTAGAAAAGATGGATGTGAAGACAACATTCCTACATGGAGATATAGAAGAATAAATCTAAATGAAGTAACTAAAAGGATTTGCGGTGAAGGGAAAGAAAGAGATGGTATGCACACTGAAAAATTCCCCGTATGGGTTAAGGAAATCACCAAGGACGTGGTATAAAAAAATTGATACTTATATGTTGGGACTTGGCTTCACAAGGAGCAAAGTGGATCACTACGTGTATTTCAAATTAGTTGGTGATCATCTTATTTATTTGGTCTTGTATGTGGATGATATGTTTATGATAGGAAATGACAAAAAAATTATCCAGGATGTGAAAACCCAGTTGTCCTCTAAATCTGAAATGAAGGATCTTGGTGCTGCAAATTTCATTTTGGGAATTGAAATTAAAAGAGATCGGGAAAACAAGAAACTATGGTTAAATCATAAAAAATATGTTGAGACAATATTACAAAGTTTTAATATATAGGAATGTAAACTGGTCTGTGTCCCAAGACACATGAAGAGGAAGATGACATGTCCCATGTTTTGTATGCAAGTGCGATTGGCAGTTTGATGTATGGAATGGTATGTACTAGACCGAACATTCCTCATGCAGTGAGAGTTTTGAGCAGGTATATGTCAAAACCAGGGAAGGAACATTGAACAACATTAAAGAGGGTTTTCATATATATGCGTGGCACTACTAGTTATGGATTGTGCTACTAATGAAGACTAGGATTGGACAGAGTGTTGGACATACATGGTTTTGTTGATGTAGACTGGGCTGAAGATCTGGATCATAGGAGGTCTACTGACGAGTATGTGTTTCTGTTTGGAGGAGAAAAAGATAGGATGTAGTGGCACTCTCAACTACAAAAACTAAATACATGGCATCCACTCATGCAAGAAATGAAGCAATGTGGTTACAAAGATTGTGTTCAAGTATTATATTGGTACAACAAGCTGTAAGGATAGATTGTGATAGTCAGAGTGCAATATTCCTGGCGAACAAATCGACTTATCATTCAAAGACAAAGCATATTGAAGACAAAAAGGTGTTGCTGATGAAGGTGGAAACTTTGGAGAATGTTGCATATTCATTAACAAAATCTCCGAGCATTGAGAAGTTCTCTTGGTGTAGAGGATCTATGGGAATTTCTACCTTAGATTGTTGACTATGTAATCCTGTAACCCCCTGCATGCAAATAAAACAATAAGTGGGAGAATGTTGGGTATGTGTTATATTCTTTGCAAGATTGGTCCCATGTACTGTGCACTAATATGGGAGGAAGGGGGTGTATATTTTAACCTTGTACAATTATTTACTTCAAACAAATTTTCAATAAAAGAACAAAAAATATACAATAGCAAATACACACATTACACAGATATTTTTCCCCTAGAAACCCAAACCGGGAAAACCAACATATTCTATATTCATTCACACCATACATTGTTTACAATACAATATACATATAGGATCTCGTAGCATCCAAAACCTTAATCTAATAACCTAGATTATTCAACAACCCTAACTCCTTAACCGAAAATAGAAAACATTCTCCCACTTGTTGTTTTCTTTGCATACAAGGAGTTACAAGGTTACATAGTCAACAATCCAGGGCATCAATGCCCATAGATCCTTTACACCAAGAGAATTTCTCAGTGCTCACAGATTTTGTTAATGAATATGAAACATTCTTCAAAGTGTCCACCTTCATCAACAACACCTTCTTTTCTTCAACCATGTCTCTCACAAAGTGATATTGAACATCAATATGCTTTGTATTTGAATGATAAGCTCAGTTCTTTACTAGAAAAATTGTACTCTGATTGTCACAATCTATCCTTACAACTTTTTGTACCAACCCAATACCTGAACACAATCTTTGTAACCATACTACTTCCTTACTTGCATGAGTGGCTGCTATGAATTCAACTTATGTAGTTAAAAGTGCCACTACAAACTATCGTTTTCTCATCCAACTGATTGCTCCTCCAAACATGTTAAACACATACTTGCTTGTAGATCTTCTATGATCCAGATCTCCATCCAAGTCTGCATCCACAAAGTCATGTATTTCCAACACTATGTCCAAACTTGGTCTTCGTTGGTAGCACAATACATATCTAGTAGTGCCATGCAAATACCTGAAAACTCTCTTTACTGATGTCCAATGTTCCTTCCCTGGTTTTGACATATACCTCCTCAAAACTCCCACTGGATGTGCAATGTCCGGTGTTGTACATACCATTGCATACATCAAACTGCCAACCACACTCGCATATGGAACATGAGACATGTCCTCCTCCTCTTCCCATGTCTTGGGACACTGATCCACAGATAACTTTACACCTATGGGAATATGTTAAGGTCCTAACCTGCACATAGGTAGATCAATGTATTCGGATGTAATAAAGGTCAATATTAATAAGACCTTTCAATAAAATAGAATAAGGCGGATGTAAGAAGACCTAATAGAAGCTTCTGCTTCTA